>JAKSZT010053774.1:360701-374485 GCA_026826555.1 Tolypeutes matacus | reverse complement strand
AAAATACACATATATTTTAAGAGGTGCTTAGATTACCCAAAATATTACACGGAACCCACTGGGATTCCCATGTTGCCCACCTCCCACACCTCCCACCACATCCCACACAAACATTTCCCACAGTGTGGCCCACCACCCTCAATGAACTTACACATCCTGGAGCCTTGCCGCCAACCATAGACCACAGTTCACACTGTAGACCACACTCTCTCCACTCAGTTCTGAGTGGTGTGTGCTGATTTAAAATGGCCTACATCCGTTGCCACAACAGTACTCAGGATAACTTCCAACTCCCAAAGAAGCCCCTGTATTTCAACTGCTCATCCCCTCCCTACCCCAAAAGTGTCAAGTGGCCACTGACTCCACCTCATTGTTATAATTTCTTGCATTGCTAGAATCACCATATGTGAACAAGAGAATACCATCCAGTCCACTCTAGTCCATAGTTCTTCCCCCAATCCAGAGGGGACTGGGATGGTGATGTCCACTCCAACTCCAAGTGTGAGAGGGCTTATATCCCATGGATATGGTGGGTGGGATGATCCTGCCTGCAGATGCAGGCCCTCTCCATTCCCTGGGATGGCCATTGCCCATCGTTGTCTCCTAACCAGGTGAATTGGATGAGTCCAATGAGCTGTAGGGTAGGAGTTGCAGCTCCACCTAGATTTCATGCACACCTGGCACATAGGTAGGTGGGAGGCTCCAGTCTCTGGAAGTATACATAAAAACTCCAGCATCACATATAGGTTTGAATAGAAGGGACTGGTGAACCATGTGAAGGGAGGACTTATTTGAGTCTAATTCTGTCACTCTCAGGAGCACAGATTCCAAAATAGAACCCACTGATAAGGCATCAGTCTCTGGGGCTATCCCTCCTTATATAGGACCAAGGTGTCTCTGGAGCTCTCAGGAAACCCAATGAGTGGGGTGATAGGCACTTAGATGTTCTATGAGCTCCTACTGAGGTGTGCGTAAGAGGTACCTCTGGGATGACCTCCCGACTCTCTTTGAAGTCTCTTAGCCACTTGAACACATTTGTCTTTACCATTTCCCCCTTTTATTCAAGGTCTTTTTCCAGTTGTGTTGCAAGTTGGCACTTGGTATTAATCCCTCCTTGCCAGGGAGGCTCATCCCCGGGAGTCATGTCCCACGTTGGGGGGAAGGCAATGCAATCATATGCTGAGTTTGGCTTAGAGAGAGGCCACATTTGAGCAACAAGGAGGCTCTCAGGTGGCAACCCTTAGTCACCCCACAACTGCAGGCTAAGTCTCATTTTCAAGAGCAAAGACTCACAAGGGTAGTCATCAATAAAAAAAACACATCAGTGGGTCATCCTATTTTAACAAGCACTGTCCCTACACTCAGAGGACTATTGCTGCTCTCTTGGAGACTGTGGCAGAGCTCTCCAGGCTAGGAATTCAGATTCCCTCATTTATTGTGTGATTATCCACCCATCGCGACCATGCCCCATCCCCCGATCCTTTGAATGATTTTGTATATCTTTCATGTATATTCGGATGAACCAATCCACACAAAACACCCCCAGACACACCCCCCAATAATCCCCCACAGTACCCATTGTAACCCTTCTGTGATCCAAATCCTCCATGAACATTTAGTCCATAAAATAATCAAATATACTTACTAGGAAAAAGAAACAAGTGTGATAACCTTATATGCAAGAGACAAACATAAGGAAACTCAGGGAAAAAAAAAAAGAGAGAAGGAAAAAAAACAAATAATCAAACAAAGAACAAAACAAAATAAAATATAATCAGTGGATTGGGACATTCAAAAAATGGGAAAAAAAGCAAAGGAAATGCCTTTAAAAAATATATATATATATATATATTCATTTTTATTTCCTTTCTCCTTTCTTTTTTTTTTCTCTTTTTCCATCCCTTTATCACTGTGTTATCGGATGTCTGGTGTGCCATGACACCTTCCTCCTCCCAATCCACATTGTCTCCCAATTTTTCATTTAATTTTCAAAGACGTTTTAGATCACAGCAAAGTCACACACAGAGTGCCGGAGACTTCCAGATACCAAACCACCCCCCTTCCCCACCACATATTAACTCCCCCCCTTTTTTTTTGGTTGTTAGCATTGTTATAACTGTTATGCAGATAGCAAAATATAGCAATTAAACATTGTCAGTGATTTACAGTATAGTTTTCAATTTAGATGATATAGTTTAATACTTTTGATGATATTTACCATGTCCTGTGTCCATTACTGTAAGGTAATGAAAAACCTTCCCCATGACCACCAAACAACCCATTAGATCTTAACTGTTCCCTTCTCCCCAGCCCCTCAGGGCCCGTGATACCCCCCTCTCCCAACCCATGGAATGTCAAGATTCACAGTTACATGCCATGGGGATTTGAACCAGCCCTTCCTAATCCACCCACCCACCAGTGCTGCACCACCAAACCCAGGAACACCACTACTCATCTGCCCCATCCCCCAACATGCAAACACACTCTATCCCTTTACCATAGATATTGTCCATATGGGTGATGGCTCAAAGCCTGCTCTTCTCTTACTGTCCTTTGTTAACCTATCTTTCAGACAATGGTTCTCAGAGACTGCTCACTTTGCTCAGTTCAGATCAGTGAGGTCATACACTGTTCAACCTTCAGTGCCTGGCTTGCTTCACTCAACATAAGGTCTTCAAGATTCATCCACGTTATTCCATGTGTTAGCACTTTGTTCCTTCTTACAGCTGAGTAATATCCCATTGTATGTATGTACCACATTTTGCTTATCCATTCGTCTGTTGATGGGCACCAGGGCTGATTCCACCTTTTGGCAATGGTGAACAATGCTGCTATGAACATTGGTGTGCATATATCTGTTTGTATTTTTGTTTTCAGTTCTTCTGGGTATATACGCAGCAGTGGAATTGCTGGATCATACGGAAGATCTATTGCTAGTTTTCTGAGGAACCGCCAAACTGTCTTCCACAGTGGCTGGACCATACCGCAGTCCCACCAGCAGTGGATGAGGGTTCCTAATCCTCCACATCCTCTCCAACATTTAGTGTCTCCTGTTTTTTTAACAGCTGCCATTTTGATGGGTGTAAGATGGTATCTCATTGTAGTTTTGATTTGCATTTCCCTGATAGCAAGTGATGTTGAGCATTTATTCATGTGCTTTTTAGCCATTTGTATTTCTTCCTTGGAGAAGTGTCTTTTCAGGTCACTTGCACATTTTTTATATGGGTTGTTTGTCCTTTTATTTTCGAGGTGAAGGATTTCTTTTTATATGCAGGATGTTAGGCTCCTATCAGATATATGGTTGCCGAATATTTTTTCCCATTGGGTAGGTTGCCTTTTTATTTTCTTAATAACATCCTTAGAAGTGCAGAAGTTTTTAATTTTGAGGAGATCCCATTTACCAATTATTTCTCTTGCTGCTCGTGCTTTGGCTGTGAAGTTCATGAAACCATTTTCTATTACAAGGTCCTGTAGATGCTTCCCTACATTATCTTCCAAGGTTTTTATGGTTTTGGCTCTTATATTTAGATCTTTGATCCATCTTGAGTTGATTTTTGTATAAGGTATGAGATGGTATTCTTCTCTCATTCTTTTGGATATGGATATCCAGTTCTCCAAGCACCACTTGTTAAAGAGGCCACTCTCTCCTAACTGAGTGGGTTTCGTGGCCTTGTCAAATATCAGATGACTGTATATGCGAGGATCTATATCAGAACTCTCAATCCGGTTCCATTGGTCAGTAGGTCTATCGTTGTGCCAATACCACGCAGTTTTGATCACTGTAGCTTTGTAGTATATTTTAAAGTCAGGTAAAGTGATACCTCCAACTTCTTTTTTCTTTTTCAATATATCTTTGGCAATTCGGGGCCTCTTGCCTCTCCAAATATATTTTGTGGTTAGTTTTTCCAGTTCCTTAAAAAATATATTGTTGACTTTTATTGGGATTGCATTAAATCTGTAGATTAGTTTGGGTAGGATAGACATCTTGATGATGTTTAGTCATCCCATCCATGAACAGGGAATATTTTTCCATTTATTTAAGTCTTCTTTGATTTCCTTTAACACTGTTGTGTAGTTTTCTGTATATAAGTCCTTTACATCTTTGGTTAAATTTATTCCTAGGCATTTGAATCTTTTGTTTACTATTGTAAATGGTATTTTTTTTCCTGATTTCATCCTCAGTTTGCTGGTTATTGGTGTACAGAAATGCTACTGATTTTTGAGCATTGATCTTATAGCCTGCAACATTACTGAACTCCTTTATAAGTTCTAGAAGCCTTGTCGATTTCTCAGGGCTTTCTATATATAGGATCATGTCATCTGCAAATAATGAAATTTTTAATTCTTCTTTTCCAATCTGGATGCCTTTTATGTCCTTTTCTTGTCTCCGTGCTCGTGCAAGTACTTCTAAGACAATGTTAAATAGGAGTGGTGATAGTGGGCATCCTTGTCTTGTTCCTGATCTCAGAGGGAAGGCTTTTAGGATTTCACCATTGAAAATGATGTTAGGTTTGGATTTTTCATATATACCCTTTATCATTTTAAGAAAGTTTCCATCTATTCCTATCTTTTGTAGTGTTTTTATGAGGAAAGAGTGCTGTATTTTGTCAAATGCTTTTTCTGCATCTATAGAGATGATCATGTGTTTTTTTCTTTCAGTTTGTTTATGTGGTGTATTACATTGATTGATTTTCTTATATTGAACCATCCTTGCATACCTGGGATGAAACCCACTTGGTCATGGTGTATAATCCTTTTGATATGTTGTTGAATGCGATTAGCAAGTATTTTGTTAAGGATTTTAGCATCTGGATTCATTAGAGAAATTGGTCTGTAATTTTCCTTTCTTGTGGTATCTTTATTTGGTTTTGGTATTAGAGTAATGTTGGCATTATAGAAAGAGTTAGGTAATATTCCTTCTATTTCTATTTTTTTGGAAGAGCTTAAGTAGAATTGGTGTTAGCTCTTTCCGGAATGTTTGGTAGAATTCAGCTGTGAAGCCATCTGGTCCTGGATTCTTCTTAGTTGGGAGGTTTTTAATGACAGAGTCTTTCTCTTGTAATTGGGCTGTTGAGTTCATCTATTTCTTCTTTCATCAATGTCGGCTGTTTGTGGGTTTCTAGAAACTTGTCCATTTCCTCTAAATTGTCATTCTTTTGGGCATATAATTTTTCAAAATATCCTCTTATGATAATCTTTATTTCTATGGGGTCAGTAGTGATATCACCTTGCTCATTCCTTATTTTATATATTTGCAACTGTTCTCTCTTTTTCTTTGTTAGTCTGGCTAAGGGTTTGACAATTTTGTTGATATTCTCGAAGAACCAGCTTTTGGTATTGTTTATTGTTTCCAGTGCTTTCTTATTCTCTATTTCATTTAGTTCTGCTCTAATCTTGGTTATTTCCTGCTTTCTACTTCCTTTATATTTAGTTTGTTTTTGTTTTTCCAATTCCTCCAAGTGTGCAGTTTGTTCTTCAATTTTAGCTCTTTCTTCTTTTTTAATATATGAATTTATGGCTATGAACTTCCCTCTCAGGACTGCTATCGCTGCATCCCATAGGTTTTGATATGTTGTGTTGTCGTTTTCATTAGTTTCAAGGCAGTTACTGATTTCTTTTGAAATTTCTTCTTTGACCCACTGTTTGTCTAAGAGTGTGTTGTTTAACTTCCATATCCTTGTGCCTAACCTGTTTCTCTGGCCCTTATTGATTTGCAACTGCATCCCATTGTGGTCAGAGAAATTACTTTGTATAATCTCAATCTTTCTGAATTCATTGAGTGTTGTTTTGTGGCCTAGCATGTGGTCTATTTTGGAGTATGTTTCATGTGCACTGGAGAAGAATGTAAATCCTGCTGTATTTGGGTGTAGTGTTCTGTTTATGTCTATTAAGTCCAAATCTTCTAATGTATTTTTGAGTGCCTTCGTTTCTTTATTGATTCTCTGCCTAGATGTTCTGTCTAATGATGATAGTGGTGTGTTGAAGTCCCCTGCTATAATTGTAGAGGAATTTATTTCTCCTCTTAGTTTTTCCAGAGTTTGCCGCACGTATTTTTAGGCACCTCGATTAGGTGCGTAAATGTTGATGATTGTTCTCTCTTCTTGAGAGATTACTCCTTTTACTAATATGTAGTGTCCATCTTTGTCTCTTACAATAGTTTTGCATTTAAAGTCTATTTTGTCTGATATTAGAATAGCTACTCCTGCCCTTTTATGTCTATTGTTAGCTTGTATAATGGTTTTCCAGCCATTCACTTTTAGCCTCCTTGAATCCCTGGTCCGAAGGTGGCTTTCTTGTAGACAGCATATAGATGGATCATATTTTCTTATCCATTCTGCCAATCTGTGTCTTTTGATTGGTGAATTTAATCAATTAACATTCAGTGTAATTACTCGTAACAAATTTCTTACTTCAGTCATTTTTTCTTTCGGTTAATGTATGTCATATGTTGTTTTGTTTCTCCTTTTGAGTTTTCAGTTGTTTTTAAACTCTCCTCCAACTCTCTCTCCTTTGTTTTTTCCTTTCAACTTGTAGAGATTCCTTTAGTATTTCTTTAAGTGCTGGTTTCTTCTTGACAAACTCTCTTAATTGCTGTTTATCTGTGAATATTTTGAACTCTCCCTCATTTTTGAATGCCAGTTTTGGTGGATAGGGAATTCGTGGCTGGAACATTTTTTCTTTTAGTATTTTGATTATGTCATACCACTGTCCTCTTACCTCCATGGTTTCAGCTGAGAAATCAGCACTTAATCTTATTGTGCTTCCCTTGTATGTGATGGTTCTCTTTTCTCTTGCTGCCTTGAGTATTTTCTCTTTGTCTTGAGCATTGGACAATTTGACAAGTATATGCCTTGGAGTAGGCCTGTTGGGATTTATACTATTTGGGGTGCGCTGTGCTTCCTGGATATGCACATCCATCTCTCTCAATAGAGTTGGGAAGTTTTCAGCCATAACTTCCTTCAACACTCCTTCTGTTCCCTTTCCCTTCTCTTCTCCTTCTGGGATGCCCATAATGCGTATGTTTGTGCGTCTTGCATTATAGGTTAATTCCCTGAGACCATACTGGATTTTTTTCTATCTTTTTGTCTATCTGTTCTACAATCTCTTTGATTTCAACTGTATTGTCTTCCATATCATTAATTCTTTCCTCTGCCTGTTCAATTCTGCTGCCATATGAGTCCAGCATCTTTTTCATTTCTTGACTTGTGTCTTTGTTCGCCATCATATCCATTACCTTTTTAGGTGTGTTAGCTATTTCTTCAGTATGTTCTCCCAGTGTCTTCTTCTTTATATCCTTAATCTCTTCCTTCAGTTCTTTAAGTTGGTCCATGGTATTTGTTGGATAGCTTTGATTAGTTGTTCGATGAACTGCATTGCTTCCTGGTTTTTATTTTGTGCACTGGACTTGTTCATGTTTTCCACTTTCTCAGAGTCATTAGTATTTTTCTGTTGCTCTCTGGTCATCATATTATGTTGATGGGTTTGTTCAGTTGATTAGCTTTTCTCTATGCTCTAGAATTTTATTTAGCTGTTGGTTCTGCGTGTGAGTTAAGTTTTCTCTTTGGCAGTTTTTCTTCATATTTTATTTCTTTGCTTCTTTCTATGTTCCCTTGAAGGCAAAAGGTTAGGGCCAGAGGAATCAAAAGATGTAAGGAAGGCAGAAGGTTAATAGAAATATTGATAAAAGTTAGAAGAGGGGCAAAATGAGACTTAATGAGATGAATATTTAACTTGTGTAGGCAGTGTAGAGTACTAGGAAAAAATATGGAGTTCCTACAATGGCCTGGGAAAACAAATGGAGGAATATATATATAGTGATTTAGAAGGCTAGAATTATGAGGAGGGAGAAAAATAGTAAAGAAAGGTCTGAAAGGAAAAAGTTAATACTAATAAAAAAAAAAGAAAAAAGAAGAAGAAGAAAACAAAATTGATGGAATAGAAATTGACACCCTTAAGTTGTGGGCCTATGAAAAAATGTTGTCTCTACGAGCCACAACAGAAAACAGAAGGCAGAAAGATGCAGGAAGGATAAGCGGTAGTTTGCAATACAGAATCAATATATACAGTGAGTGGGAAATTACTGAATAAGAAGCCCAGCAAAGAAGCGACCAGCTGGCAGCACCTATTTAAAAAAAAAAAATAGAAGGAAAAAGGAAGGGGGGAGGAAAATGGGAATAATAGCAATAGACCAGAAAGTAACAGAAAGAAACTAAAGATCCACCCAGGCAAGCATTCAAACAGAGCTAAGTGGGGACAATGATTCCCCTAGGGTCCACGTGGATCCTTCCTGCCTACTTGTGTTTATCAATGAATTTCCCCACAGGGTTCTATATGCAGGTCCTGAAGCAGCTTTTAGCTATTAAACTAAATTAAAAAGAATTTATTTTTCATTTGTTGAGGTGACCTCACTTTTTATTTATTTTTTAGCCAAATGCAGGACCCAAAATAATTCCTCCTCTAGACCAACCCCCTTACGGAAGGGACCCTAGCTGGGCCCTTGGAAATTAATCAAGCACGTCCCACTTTCCGGACTCCCCAGGTTAGCTGAAGATCTGATGTTAGTCAGTGAGGAGTGCTAAAGATGGAGGATTCCGCCCCTTCTGGCACCGAGCTCCAGTGTCACCAGGCTGCTCAGTAAATCAGTTTTAGTGCAGATTCGCGTCTGTTCTCAGCCTTATGCTGCTTCAGGTCGGCTTATCTGCTCCCCAAAGCTATGGGGCAGTGCAGGCAGCCAGATCAATGTCTAAAAATATAAAATGCCCTTCCCTGTCTTCCAACCAAACCCTCCTTTTTTTGGGAAGTGTCCCTTCCTCCTGGCTCTTCAACGGCCTGGGTCTTATCCCTGGGTGGCTATGGAAATCAGCTCCGTTCCCCGACCAAAATCCCCCCTCCAGTTCACCGGGTGCTGATTAGCTTGTTTGCTCTGTTCGCACAAATTCCAAGGGGCGCCAGTCAGCCAGATCCCCAGAAAATAAAACTTTTTTGCCCCACCCACGGCTCCAAATGGCCATTTTATTTTTTTTTCCCTAACCACGGGTCTCAGCCACCTGTGCCAACTCCACCGGCAGCCTCAAAACTCATGAATCTCCACCGTTCGGTCCACGCCGCCGAACCGCACAGATAGATGTCCCAAGCTTCTCACTCCACGCGTGCACAGCACAGACCCCCGGGCAGGACCCCGTCCACAATCCGCCTTGCTCTGGGAGCTTGCAGTGTGCACCCTCCTACACTAACGCCATCTTGCATCCCTCTGTACTCCTAGTGTATTCTTAATATCCTTTATTTCTTGTCATATTTTCTTTAAATTCTTTGAGGTAATTTAGGAAAGTTGTGTGGTTATCATTGATTAATTACATTAAATCCTGTATCTTCTTAGGATATTTAGTTTGTTCTTTTGGCTGGACCATCTCTTCCTGTTTTGTAGTGTGGCTTGTAATTTTTTGCTGATGAATTTTTTGCATCTGAATATGTTGGTGTATTTATTCTGGTAGCTAATTTTTCTCTCTTGCTTATTTTTTCCCACAGCTGTTCTTTGATATTTGGTTCAATTTATTATCAATCCTCAAAGCTGCCCAGCTTAAGTTTAAAAAATTAGGCCAGGGACCCATTAGTTGAATGCAGTATTTCTCCCTGGGTTGGATACAGAGAGTGCCAAGAACAGTTTTGCCCATGCAGTTTCCTGTCCAGCCAGCAGATGGTGCTAGTCAACACATCTTTCCATTGAGGGGTTTCAGTTTTGGCATTCTTATGTTCCTGTGTTGAATCTCTCCAGATGGGCAAACATGTCTGTTCCCCTCTCAGTCAGCTATAGTGAGAAATGGGTTTTACCCCAGCTTAATGTCTTGAGGGTAGGGGAGAGGAGGTCTTCCTGGCTGCAGCAGTGGCTTGGAAACTGATGTTTGACTTTTGGGCTTCTTCATCTCTCTGTCCCTCACCCTCCTGGGAGTTGTGTAGCACTATCCTGGTCTGCTGACCCCTAAAGCAGGTCCCTTGGACATTTTTTGGTCTTTCTTCATTGTTTTTGTGAGAGCACTCAGACCTGCCTGTTAATTCTGTCACAATCTTCATACAATCCTTCCTGTATTTTTTATGTAATATTTATGTAATCTAAAGCTTCTTTATATATATTTTTTATTTTTAAAGAGATACTTAGATTACTTAAATATTATGCAAAACTTATAGGGATTTCCATATTCCCCACTCCCCACACCTCCTAAACCCTCCCACATGAACATCCTTCATTAGTGTGGCACACTCATTGCAATTGATAAACACATCCTGGGGCTTTGCCATTAATCATGGACCATAGTTCACATTGTATTCTACACTGTCTCCCACACAGTTCTACTTGTTATTAGAGGATATAAAATGGCCTATATCTGTCATCACAATGTCACTCAGGATGATTCCCAAGTCCCATAAAAACCCCCATATTCAACTGTTTTCCTTCTACCTGCCCCCAGCGCCTTCAGTGGCCACTGGCTACACATCAATGTTGTAATTTCTTCCATTGCTAGAATCACAATATGTCTATAGTAGAATACCAGTAAGTTCACTCTGTCCATAGTTTTTTCCCCAATCCTGAGGATTCTAAGATGGTGATGTCCACTCCACCTCAAATTGATAGGGGGCTTTTATCCCATGGGGAAGATGGTTAGGACTAACCTGCCTGCAGCTGCAGACTCTCTCTGCTTCCTGGGACAGCTATTGTCAATCATCATCTCCCCACCAGTTGTCTTGGGTGAGTCCAGTAAGCTGTAGAGTAGATGTTGCACACTGATGAGGTTCCAGCCCAACTGGCACATGGACAGCCCAAAGACTTGAGTCTCTGGACATACACCAACAAACTCCAGCACCAAGTATTGGTTTGAATAGAAGGGACAGATGAGCCATATTGACATAATTGAGTCCAACTCTGTCTCCCTTAGGAGCACAAACACCAAAGTAGGGCCCACTGGCAAAGCACCAACTCTGGAGCTATCTGCCCTGTCCATAGGACCTGGGTGTCTCCAGAAACCTCAGGACTCACCACTATTTGGGGTGGTATCCACTTTGGGAGTCTATGAGATCTTGCTGAGATGTGCATAAGACTTTGAAGTCTCTTAGCCATATAAACTCATTTGCCTTTACCTTTTCCCCCTTGTAATTGAGTTCTTTTTCCAGTTGCATTGCTAGTTGGTGCTTAGCAGCATTTCCTCGGTGTCAGGGAAACTCATCCCCGGGAGTCATGTCCCACACTGAGGGGAAGGTAATCCATTCATATGGTGAGTTTGACTTAGAGAGAGGCCACATTTGAGCAACAAGGAGGCTCTCAGGAGGCAACCCTTAGGCACCCCATAACAATAGGCTAAGTTTTGATTTCAAGAGCAAAGGCTCTTAAGTCTAGTCACCAATATCAAGGGCCCATCAGTGGATCATCCCCTTTGCCGGTCACTGTCCCTGCATTTGGGGGACTCTTGCTGCTCCCTTCCATAATATGGCAGAGCACTCCAGAAAGGGAATTCAGTATTCCCTCAGTTACTGTGTAAGTCTCCACCTACTGTGACAATGTCCTGTGAACATTTGAACATTTTTATATACATTATATGTATGTTCAGAGGAACTTCTTCCCATGCACCCCCATCACTGACATCTCACATCAGTGATCCTCCCCTGCCCCAGTTGTAACCCTTCCATGATCCAAAGCCTCTTCAAAAGTGAAGCCATTACAATAGCTGTAAACACTTAATAGGAAAATGAAACAATGATAAGTTTATATATAAGAAATAAATAAAAATTAAAAAAAAACTAAAATTAAATTAAAAGATTGGGATATTTAAAAAGTGAAAAATAGTAAAATAATATTTTTTTACATTTTCCCTTTCATCACCACAATATCTGGTGTTATGTCTCTACCGTGGCACCTTCCCTCACTCACTGCTCAGTGTCTCACTATTTTACATTTTGTTTTCAAAGAAATTTTAGGTCACTGCAAAGTCATACACAGAATACAGGAGACTCTCATATATGCAACATATTCCCCCTTTCCTCCCTCCCCCCATATTAATACCTCTTCATATGTGGATGGGATGTTTGCTATAACTGATATACAAATAATGAAACGTAGCTACTAAACATGGTCAATTGTTTACATTATGTTTTACAGTTTAGACCATACACTTTTATGCATTTTGATATTCACCATGTCCGGTGTCCATCATTGCAGGCTCATGTAGAACACTTCCCACTAAATACTCCCTGTACGATCTATTCTATTCCTCCCTTCTCCTCTCCTCAGGGCCCATGGTGTCCCACTAGCTTCACTCCTTGGATAACAAGATTCATAGTTACATGCAACAACATGGAGATCTTGACACACTGGTTTGTCCTCCCCTATTAGGAACCACCCATGCTCTCAAGAGACTCCTGCCTCTCTATTGTGAACAAATCAGTCCTCTGGAGGATGGGTGTACAAGTCCTTCCAGCTCATTATGTGGGACTCCACCCAATGATACAACATATTGTGTCTAAATTATCACTCACACACTCCTTAGAAGCCCTGTCCCGAATGCCCCCCCCAACCAACACCCTAAACCAGTGACCGTTCCTTGTTATATTGCCATAAGAGCATTCTCGAATTTGTACTTCACCTACATACCCACAAATCCCCAGTGTTCACCTGGTCCTTTTCCCAACATCCCCCCATTACCCTAGACCTTTCAACCCACCCTTCCCAATCTACCCACCTTTTGACCGTGCACCACCCAACCCAATGAATTCATTACCTTTCTGTCATATCCTTTCAATACACAACTATACACTTTCACCTAACCATAGATTTCATCTGTATGGGTTTTGGCTCACAACTTTCTTATTTCTTTCTATTTCTTATAAACCTATATCCCAGACAATAGCTCTCTGAGACTGCACAATTTGATGAATTCATATCAGTAAGGTTATGTACTGTTCATCCTTCATTGCCTAGCTTGTTTCACTCAACATAAGGTCCTCAAGAATCATCCATTTTACCCCCGTGTGTTAGCAATTTATTCCTTATTACAGATAAGTAATATTCCATTGTATATATATGTACCACATTTTGTATATCCAGTCATCTGTTGATGGGCACCTGGGTTGTTTCCAACTTTTGGAAGTACTGAAAAATGCTGCTATGAACATTGGTGTGCATATAACTGTTCGTGTCATTGCTTTCAATTCTTCTGGGTATATACCCAGTAGTGAAATTGCTGGATCCTATTGAAGTTCTATAGTTAGTTTTTTGAGAAACCAAGAAACTGTCCTCCACAATGGCTGGACCATTCTACATTCCCATCCATAGTGGATGAGTGTTCCCATTCCTCCACATCCTCTCCAACACTTATAGTTCACTGTTTTTGTTTTTTTTTTAATAGCCACCATTCTAATGGGTATACAACAGTCTCTCATTGTAACTTTAATTTGCAGTTACCTAATAGCTAGTGATGTTGACCATCTTTTTAGCCATTTCTATTTCTTCCTTGGAGGGGTGTCTTTTCACGTCACTTGCCCATTTTTTAAATGGGTTGTTTGTCTTTATATTTTTGAAGTGTAGGATTTCTTTATATATGCATAATATTAGGCTCCTGTAAGATATATGGTTGCCAAATATTTTCTCCCATTGAGTAGGCTGCCTTTTTACTTTCTTGATAATGTCCTTTGAGGTGCAACAGATTTAAATTTGAGGAGATCCCATTATCTATTTTTTTTCTTTCACTGCCCATGCTTTAGGTATGAAGTTCATGAAACCATTTCCTATTACAAGGTCC
>JAKSZT010053774.1:248314-360691 GCA_026826555.1 Tolypeutes matacus | reverse complement strand
ATGCTTTAGGTATGAAGTTCATGAAACCATTTCCTATTACAAGGTCCTGTAGATGCTTCTGTACATCATCTTCCAAGGTCTTTATGGTCTTGGTTTTTATAGTTAGATCTTTGATTCATCTTGAGTTGGTTTTTGTATAAGGTATGAGATGGTGTTCCTCCTTCATTCTTTTGAATATGGATATCTGGTTCTCCAACCACCATTTCTTAAAGAGGCCATTCTATCCCAGTTGAGTGGGCTTGGTGTTGTTCTCAAATACCAGGTGACTGTATATGTGAGCATCTATATCAGCACCCTCAATTCAGTTCCATTGGTCAGTATGTCTACCCTTGTGCCAATACCATGCAGTTTTGAACACTATAGCTTTGTAGTATGTTTTAAAGTCAGGTAGTATGATACCACCAATTTAATTTTTCTTTTTCAGTATCTTTGGCTATTCAGAGCCTCTTACACTTCCAAACAAATTCTGTAGTTAGTTTTCCAAATAATTACAAAATGCTGTGCTGAATTTTATTGGGATTGCATTAAATTTGTAGATTAGTTTGGGTAGGATAGACATCTTGATGATATTTAGTCTTCCTATCCATGAACTGGGAATATTCTTCCATTTATTTAAGTCTTCTTTGTTTTCCTTTAACTGTGTTGTTTAGTTTTCTGTATATAAATCCTTTACTTCTTTAGTGAAATTTATTTTAAGTATTTGGCTCTTTTAGGGACTATTGCAAATGCTATTTTTTCTTGATTTCCTCCTCAGATTGCTCATTAATGGTATTCAGAAATGCTACTCAGTTTTGAGCATTTAGCTTATAACCTGTTACTTTAGTGAACCCATTTCTAAGTTCTAGAAACTTTGCTGTAAATTTCTCAGCACTTTCTGTGTATAGAACCCAGTCATCTGCAAATAGTGAAATTTTTACTTCTTCCTTTCCAATATGGATGCCTTTTACATCTTTTTTTTTTTTTTTTTTTTTTTTTGCCTCGGTTCTAAAGCAAGGTCTTCTAAGACAATGTTAAATAGTGGAATTGATAGTGGGCATCCTTGCCTTGTTCCCAATATTAGAGGGAAAGCTTTGTTTATCATGTTTGGAAAGTTTCCTTCTATTCCTATCTTTTATCAGGAAAGGGTGCTGTACTTTGTAGAATGTTTTTTTTTTTTTTCAGCTATACTGATGTTCATGTGATTTTTTTCTTTCAATATATTTATGTAGTGTATTACATTGATTGATTTCCTTATGTTGAACCATCCTTGCATATCCGGGATGATACCCACTTGATCATGGTGTATAATGCATTTGATGTGCTGTTGAATGTGAATAGCAAGTATTTTGTTGAGAATTTTAGCATCTTGTTTCATTAGAGAGATTGGTCTGTAATTTTCCTTTCTTGTCACATCTTTGTTTGCCTTTTGAATTACGGTAATGTTGGCATCATAGAATGAGTTACACAATGTTTTTCTACTTCTATGTTTTGGAAGAATTTAAGAAGGATTGGTGTTAATTCTTTCTGGAATATTTGGTAGAATTCCCCTGTTAATAAATCTGGTCCTGGGCTCTTCTTAGTTGGGAGGTTTTTATGACTGAGTCTATCTCTTTACTTGTATTTGGTCTGTTGAGTTCATTAAGTTCTTCTTTCATCAATGTTGGCTGTTTGTAGGAATTTGTCCATTTCCACTAAAATATCCCTCCTGTTGACATATAGTTTTTCACAGTATCCTCTTAGGATACTCTTTATTTCAGTGGTAATATCCACTTCCTCATTTCTTATTTTGTGTATTTGCATCTTCTCTCTTTTTTTCTTTGTTACTTTGGGTAAGAGTTTGCCAATATTATTGATCTTCTCAAAGAAGCAGCTTTTGGTTTTGTGTATTTATTCTAGTGCTTTCTTATTTTCTATTTCATTTAGTTCTGCTCCAATCTTTGTTATTTCCTTCTATCTATTTCCTTTGGGGTTAATTTGTAGTTCTTTTTCTAATTCTTCCATGTGTGCAGTTAGCTCTTTCTTCATTTTTGGTATATGCATTTATGGCTGTGAATATCCCTCTCATGACAGTTTTTCTGCATCCCATCAGTTTTGATAAGTTGTGCCATCATTTTCATTTGTTACAAAATAGTTACTGATTTCTTTTGAGATTTTCTCCTTGACCCACTCTTTGTCTAAGAGTGTGTTGTTTAACTTCCATATATGTGTGCCTAATATGCTTCTCTGCCCCTTCCTGATTTCCAGCTTCATTCTAGAGAAATTGCTTTGTATAATCTCAATCGTTCTGAATTCATTGGGTATTTTTCTGTGGCCTAGCATGTGGTCTATCTTAGGGTATGATCCATGCACACTTGAGAAGAACATATATCCTGCTCTATTTGGGTGTAGTGTTCCTTATATGTCTACTAGATCTAGATATTCTAATGTATTATTCAAAGTCTTTGTTTTTTTTACTGATTCTCTGTCAAGATTTTCTTTCTATTGGTGATAATGGTGTATTAAAGTCCCCCATTATAATTGTAGAGGCATCTATTTCTCCACTTAGTTTTTCCAGTGTTTGCCTCACATATTTTGAGGCACCACTGTTAGTTGCATAAATGTTTATGATTGTTCTTTCTTCTTGAAAGATGACCCCTTTCACAAATATATAGTTTCCATTTTTGTCTCTTACTGTAGTTTTGCATTTAAAGTCTATTTTGTCTGATATTAGTGTAGCTATTCATGTCTTTTTTTGTTTGTTTGCTTGTAAGTTTATTTTCCAGTCATTCACTTTCAGCCTCCTTAAATCTCTGTGTCTAAAGTGAGTTTCTTGTAGACAACATGCAGATGGGTCATATTTCCTTATCCATTCCACAAATCTGTGACCCTTGACTAGTGAGTTTAATCCAATAACATTCAGTGTTATTACTCTCAAGGAATTACTTACATTAGCCATATTTTCTTTGTGTTTATGCATATCATATGTTGTTTTTATTTCTCTTTTTTCCTTTTTAGTTATTTTTACACTCTCCTCCAGCTCTCTCACTTTCCTGTTTTTTTTTTTTTTCCTTTTAAACTGCAGACCTCACTATAGCATCTTACATGTGCAGGTTTCTTATTGGCATACTCTATTAATTTGTTTATCTGTGAGTAATTTGAACTCTCTATCATTTTAATTTTTTTTTTTTTTTTACCGGGAGGTCCCGGGGATCGAACCCAGGTCCCTCCATATGGGAGACAGATGCCCAACCAGTTGAGCCACATCCGCCCCCCATCTCCATCATTTTTAAATGCCAGTTTTTCTGGATAGAGAATTCTTGGTTGAAAGTTGTTTTTTTTTTTTTTTTCCTTTTAGCACCTTAACTATGTCATGCCACTACCTTCTTGCCTCCATGGTTTCATATCAGAAAGCATCACTTAGTCTTATTGAGCATCCCTTGTATGATTGTTTACTTTTCTCTTGCTGCTTTCAGTATTTTCTCTTTGTCTTGAGCATTGGACAATTTGAAGAGTATATGTCTTGGAATAGGCCTTTAGGGATTTATACTGTTTAGTGTATACTGTGCTTCCTGGACTTGTGCATCCATCTCTCTCAATAGGGTTTGGAAATTTTCAGCCATTATTTCACCCAACACTCCTTCTTCTCCCTTTCCCTTCTCTTCTCCCTCTGGGATGCCTATAATGCAAATATTTGTGTGTTTTGCATTGTCATTCAAATCCCTAAGTCCCTGCTGGATTTTTTCTAACTTTTGTCTATGGATTCTACTCTCTGTTTGATTTCAGATGTATTGTTATTCACATCACTAATTTTTTCCACTGCCTATTCAAATCTACTGTTATGTGCTTCCAGTGTCTTCTTTTTTTTTTTTTTTTTTTTTTCTGGACCAGAAAAATACAAATTTATTGAATGTGTGAAAGGTTTTCACCTGGAAAAGAACTTCAAAATCATTGGCTAAATATGACAACACATCCTATTATTAACAGTGTTTAAGCTTTTCATACATATTATCTCATTTAATTTTTGTAACTCTTATATGTGATTAGTATCATTTTCCTTTGTTACAGATAAGTAAAGAAGGACTTACAGAAATAATGTATCGAGATCAAAAGTTACAGAGGTAGTTGAGAGTCAGAAGGAGCATTCAAACTCAGACCTTCTAAAGTGAGTTCACTACCTAAGCATAACATTGTATTCCCCCAGTCAAACATGATAGGAATAATAGATAAACTTCAAAGAGATCAGGAGTTCTTTTGAATTAAAATCCTACTTCTGGGCACATGCTAGATGCTTCCCAAACAAGGAATATTCAGTGTCTAGTGTATGCAGCTCCAAAACAAACCAAACAAGAGTAAGACCATGATTGGACAAGTCACTTTCCATTGGCAATTCAGTTTTCATATTTTAATATATCTTCACCTCTGGGCATTTGTAAGTTTTTTGTCAAAGTGATTAATGAGAAAATATAATTCCTGGGTCTTTTAATTTCACTTTGATTGATTGTTATTGGAGTTGAGCATATTTTCACATTTATAACATATTTGTATTTTGCAGTCTGAATCATTGGCTCACATCCTTTGATTCTTTAACTTCTTTAGTATGTTTTATTCTTATTTACAACTTTTTAATTTTTTAATTCACAAGTTGTAAGTTTACAGAAATATCATGTAAAATTAAAGAATTCCCATTGTACTACCTTATTGTTGAGAGGTTAATTACTGTGTACCTTTGTTACAATTGAATAAAGAATATTAAAATTGCATTATTAACTATAGTTCATAGTTTACATTAGGTATGTCGTTATTACTTTTTTTTACATCTACATTGTTAGTTTTAAAATATCAAATATATTCTGAAAATTTTCCTTAGTTTTTCATTTGTTAACTATTTTCTTTTTTTTTTTTTTTATTATGGGTAAAAATCAAAATTCTCACAATACATACAAATATTTGAAAGTGATATATAAATATATATGCATATATGTGTATTTGATTACAAAAATGTTATTTATATATATATATATATATATATATAAATATATTTTAAGAGGTGCTTAGATTACACAAAATATTACATGGAATCCACTGGGATTCCCATGTTGCCCACCTCCCACACCTCCCACCACATCCCAAACAAACATCTCCCACAGTGTGGCCCACCACCCTCAATGAACTTACACATCCTGGAGCCTTGCCACCAACCATAGACCACAGTTCACACTGTAGACCACACTCTCTCCCACTCAGTTCTGAGTGGTGTGTGCTGATTTAAAATGGCCTACATCCGTTGCCACAACAGTACTCAGGATAACCTCCAACTCCCAAAGAAGCCCCTGTATTTCAACTGCTCATGCCCTCCCTAACCCAAAAGTGTCAAGTGGCCACTGGCTCCACCTAATTGTTATAATTTCTTGCATTGCTAGAACCACCATATGTGAACAAGAGAATACCATCAAGTCCACTCTAGTCCATAGTTCTTCCCCCAATCCAGAGGGGACTGGGATGGTGATGTCCACTCCAACTCCAAGTGAGAGAGGGCTTATATCCCATGGATATGGTGGGTGGGATGATCCTGCCTGCAGAAGCAGGCCCTCTCCATTCCCTGGGATGGCCATTGCCCATCATTGTCTCCTCACCAGGTGACTTGGATGTGTCCATTGAGCTGTAGGGTAGGAGTTGCAGCTCCACCTAGATTTAATGCACACCTGGCACATAGGTAGGCGGGAGGCTCTAGTCTCTGGAAGTATACCTAAAAATTCCAGGATCACATATAGGTTTGAATAGAAGGGAGTGGTGAACCATGTGCAGGGAGGACTTATTTGAGTCTAATTCTGTCACTCTCAGGAGCACAGATTCCAAAATAGAACCCACTGATAAGGCATCAGTCTCTGGGGCTATCCCTCCTTATATAGGACCAGGGTGTCTCCGGAGCTCTCAGGAACCCCAATGAGTGGGGTGATAGGCACTTAGATGTTCTATGAGCTCCTACTGAGGTGTGCGTAAGAGTTACCTCTGGGATGACCTCCCGACACTCTTTGAAGTCTCTTAGCCACTTGAACACATTTGTCTTTACCATTTCCCCCTTTTATTCAAGGTCTATTTCCAGTTGTGTTGCCAGTTGGCACTTGGTATTAATCCCTCGTTGCCAGGGAGGCTCATCCCCGGGAGTCATGTCCCACGTTGGGGGGAAGGTAATGCAATCATGTACTGAGTTTGGCTTAGAGAGAGGCCACATTTGAGCAACAAGGAGGCTCTCAGGTGGCAACCCTTAGGTGCCCCACAACTGCAGGCTAAGTCTCATTTACAAGAGCAAAGACTCACAAGGGTAGTCATCAATAAAAAAAAAAAAAACATCAGTGGGTCATCCTATTTTGACAGGCACTGTCCCTACACTCAGAGGACTATTGGTGCTCCCTTGGAGACTGTGGCAGAGCTCTCCAGGTTAGGAATTCAGATTCCCTCATTTATTGTGTGATTATCCACCCATCGTGACCATGCCCCATCCCCCGATCCTTTGAATGATTTTGTATATCTTTCATGTATATTCGGATGAACCAATCCCCATGAAAGCCCCCCCAGACACGCCCCCCCAATAATCCCCCGCAGTACCCATTGTAACCCTTCTGTGATCCAAATCCTCCATGAAAATTTAGACCATAAAATAATCAAATACACTTACTAGGAAAAAGAAACAAGTGTGATAAGCTTACATGCAAGAGACAAACATAAGGAAACTTAGGGGAAAAGAAAAAAAAAAGAGAGAAGGAAAAAAAAAACAAATAATCAAAGAACAAAACAAAATAAAATAAAAATAGTGGATTGGGACATTCAAAAAATGGGCAAAAAGCAAAGGAAATGCCTTTAAAAAAAATATATATATATATTCATTTTTTTTTCCTTTCTCTTTTCTTTTTTCCCTTTCTTCCTTCCCTTTATCACTGTGTTATCGGATGTCTGGTGTGCCATGACACCTTCCTCCTCTCAATCCCCATTGTCTCCCAATTTTTCATTTAATTTTCAAAGAAATTTTAGGTCACAGGAAAGTCACACACGTAGTGCCAGAGACTCCCAGATACCAAACCACCACCCTTCCCCACCCCATATTAACTCCCCCAAGTTTTTTTTTGGTTGTTAACATTGGTATAACTGTTATGCAGATAGCAAAATATAGCAACTAAACATTGGCAGTGATTTACATTATACTGTACAATTTAGATGATACAGTTTAATAATTTTGATGTTATTTACCATGTCCTGTGTCCATTACTGTAAGGTAATGAAAAACCTTCCCCATGACCACCAAACAACTCATTAGATCTTGACTGTTCCCTTCTCCCCAGCCCCCCAGGGCCCGTGATAACCCCCTCTCCTAACCCATGGAATGTCAATATTCACATTTACAAATTCTGGGGATTTGAACCAGCCCTTCCTAATCCACCCATCCACCAGTGCTGCACCACCAAACCCAGGAACACCACCACTCATCTGCCCCATCCCCCAACATGCAACCACACTCTATCCCTTGACCATAGATTATGTCCATATGGCTGATGGCTCAAAGCCTGCTCTTCTCTTACTCTCTTTGTTAACCTATCTTTCAGACAATGGTTCTCAGAATCTGCTCACTTTCCTCAGTTCAGATCAGTGAGGTCATATACTGTTCATCCTTCAGTGCCTGGCTTGATTCACTCAACATAAGGTCTTCAAGATTCATCCACGTTATTCCATGTGTTAGCACTTTGTTCCTTCTTACAACTGAGAAATAGTCCATTGTATGTATGTACCACATTTTGCTTATCCATTCGTCTATTGATAGGCACCAGGGTTGATTCCAACTTTTGGCAATGGTGAGCAATGCTGCTATGAACATTGGTGTGCATATATCTGTTTGAATTTTTATTTTCATTTCTTCTGGGTATATACCCAACAGTGGAATTGCTGGATCATACGGAAGATCTATTGCTAGTTTTCTGAGGAACCGCCAAACTGTCCTCCACAGTGGCTGGACCATACCACGGTCCCACCAGCAGTGGATGGGGGTTCCTATTCCTCCACATCCTCTCCAACATTTAGTGTCTCCTGGTTTTTTAATAGCTGCCATTCTGATGGATGTAAGATGGTATCGCATTGTAGTTTTGATTTGCATTTCCCTGATAGCAAGCTATGTAGAACATTTTTTCATGTGCTTTTTAGCCATTTGTATTTCTTCCTTGGAGAAGTGTCTTTTCAGGTCACCTGACCATTTTTTAAATGGATTGTTTGTCGTTTTATTTTAAAGGTGTAGGATTTCTTTATATATGCATGATATTAGGCTCCTATCAGATATATGTTTGCTGAATATTTTTTCCCATTGGGTAGGTTGCCTTTTTATTTTCTTAATAACATCCATAGAGGTGCAGAAGTTTTTAATTTTGAGGAGATCCCATTTATCAATTTTTTCTCTTGCCTCTCATGCTTTGGCTGTGAAGTTCATGAAACCATTTCATATTAAAAGGTCCTGTAGAAGCTTCCCTACATTATCTTCCAAGGTTTTTATGGTTTTGGCTCTTATATTTAGATCTTTGATTCATCTTGAGTTGATTTTTGTATAAGGTCTGAGATGGTATTCTTCTCTCATTCTTTTGGATATGGATATCCAGTTCTCCATGCACCACTTGTTAAAGAGGCCACTCTCTCCCAACTGAGTGGGTTTCGTGGCCTTGTCAAATATCAGATGACTGTATATGCGAGGATCTATATCAGAACTCTCAATCCGGTTCCATTGGTCAGTAGGTCTATCCTTGTGTCAATACCACACAGTTTTGATCACTGTAGCTTTGTAGTATGTTTTAAAGACAGGTAATGTGATACCTCCAACTTCATTTTTCTTTTTCAATATATCTTTGGCAATTCGGGGCCTCTTGCTGCATCCCATAGTTTTTCATATGTTGTGTTGCTGTTCTCATTAGTTTCAAGGTAGTTACTGATTTCTTTTGAAATTTCCTCTTTGACCCACTGTTTGTCTAAGAGTGTGTTGTTTAACTTCCATATCCTTGTGCCTAACCTGGTTCTCTGGCCCTTAGTGATTTCCAACTTCATTCCATTGTGGTCAGAGAAATTACTTTGTATAATCTCAATCTTTCTGAATTCATTGAGTGTTGTTTTGTGGCCTAGCATGTGGTCTATTTTGGAGTATGTTCCATGTGCACTGGAGAAGAATGAAAATCCCACTGTATTTGGTTGTAATGTTCTGTATATGTCTATTAAGTCCAAATCTTCTAATGTATTGTTGAGTGCCTTCGTTTCTTTATTGATTCTCTGCTTAGATGTTCTGTCTAATGATGATCGTGGTGTGTTGAAGTCCCCTGCTATAATTGTAGAGGCATTTATTTCTCCTCTTAGGTTTTCCAGAGTTTGCCGAATGTATTTTGAGGCACATCGATTAGGTGCGTAAATGTTGATGATTGTTCTCTCTTCTTGAGAGATTACCCCTTTTACTAATATGTAGTGTCCATCTTTGTCTCTTACAATAGTTTATTGTAAGTCTATTTTGTCTGATATTAGAATAGCTACTCCTGCCCTTTTTTGGCTATTGTTAGCTTGTAAAATGGTTTTCCAGCCAATCACTTTCAGCCTCCTTGAATCCCTGGGCCGAAGGTGGGTTTCTTGTAGACAGCATATAGATGGATCATATTTTCTTATCCATTCTGCCAATCTGTGTCTTTGATTGGTGAATTTAATCCATTAACATTCAGTGTTATTACTCGTAACGAATTTCTTACTTCAGTCATTTTTTCTTTCGGTTAATGTATGTCATATTTTGTTTTGTTTCTCTTTTTGAGTTTTCACTTGTTTTTAAACTCTCCTCCAACTCTCTCTCCTTTGTTTTTTCCTTTCAACTTGTAGAGATTCCTTTAGTATTTCTTTAAGTGCTGGATTCTTCTTGACATACTCTCTTACTTGCTGTTTATCTGTGAATATTTTGAACTCTCCATCATTTTTTTTTTTGCAAAATGATATATAAATATATATGCATATATGTGTATTTGCTTACAAAAATGTTGTTTATATATATATATATATTTTAAGAGGTGCTTAGATTAACCAAAGTATTACATGGAACCCACTGGGATTCCTATGTTGCCCACCTCCCACACCTCCCATCACATCCCATTCAAACATCTCCCACAGTGTGGCCCACCACCCTCAGTGAACTTACACATCCTGGAGCCTTGCCACCAACCATAGACCACAGTTCACCCTGTAGACCACACTCTCACCCACTCAGTTCTGAGTGGTATGTGCTGATTTAAAATGGCCTACATGTGTTGCCACAACAGTACTCAGGACAACCTCCAACTCCCAAAGAAGCCACTGTATTTCAACTGCTCATCCCCTCCATACCCCAAAAGTGTCAAGTGGCCACTGGCTCCACCTCATTATTATAATTTCTTGCATTGCTAGAATCACCATATGTGAACAAGAGAATACCATCAAGTCCACTCTAGTCCATAGTTCTTCCTGCTGGATACAGAATTCATGGCTGGAAGTTTTTTTCTTTTAGTGTTTTGACTATGTCATACCACTGTCTTCTTGCCTCCATGGTTTCAGCTGAGAAATCAGCACTTAATCTTATTGTGCTTCCCTTGTATGTGATGGTTCTCTTTTCTCTTGCTGCCTTGAGTATTTTCTCTTTGTCTTGAGCATTGGACAATTTGACAAGTATATGTCTTGGAGTTGGCCTGTTGGGATTTATACTATTTGGGGTGCGTTGTGCTTCCTGGATCTGCACATCCATCTCTCTCAATAGAGTTGGGAAGTTTTCAGCCATAACTTCCTTCAACACACCTTCTGTTACCTTTCCCTTCTCTTCTCCTTCTGGGATGCCCATAATGTGTATGTTTGTGTGTCTTGCATTATCGGTTAATTCCCTGAGACCATACTGGATTTTTTCTATCTTTTTGTCTATCTTTTCTACAATCTCTTTAATTTCATCTGTATTGTCTTCCATATAACTAATTCTTTCCTCTGCCTGTTCAATTCTACTGCCATGTGAGTCCAGCGTCTTTTTCATTCCTTGGCTTGTGTCTTTGTTCGCCATCATATCCATTACCTTTTTAGGTGTGTTAGCTATTTCTTCAGTATGTTCTCCCTGTGTCTTCTTTATATCCTTAATCTCTTCCTTCAGTTCTTTAAGTTGGTCCATGATATTTGTTTGGATAGCTTTGATTAGTTGTTCAATGTACTGCATTGCTTCCTGGTTTGTATTTTGTGCACTGGACTGTCCATGTTTTCCAGTTTCTCAGAGTCATTTGTATTTTTCTGTTGCCCTCTGGTCATCATATTATCTTGATGGGTTTGTTCAGTTGATTAGCTTTTCTCTATGCTCTAGAATTTTATTTAGCTGTTGGTTCTGCATGTTAGTTAAGTTTTCTCTTTAGCAGTTTTTCTTCATATTTTATTTCCTTGCTTCTTTCTATGTTCCCTTGAAGGCAAACGGTTAGGGCCAGAGGGATCAAAAGATGTAAGGAAGGCAGAAGGATAATAGAAATATTGATAAAAGTTAGAAGAGGGGCAAAATGAGACTTAATGAGATGAATATTTAACTTGTGTAGGCAGTGTAGAGTACTTGGAAAAAATATGGACTTCCTACAATAGACTGGGAAAACAAATGGAGGAATATATATATATAGTGATTTAGAAGGCTAGAATTATGAGGAGGTAGAGAAATAGTAGAGAAAGGTATGAAAGGAAAAAGTTAATACTAATTAAAAAAAAGAAAAAAAGAATAAAAAGAAAACAAAATAGATGGGATAGAAATTGACACCCTTAAGTTGTGGGCCTATGAAAAAATGTTGTCTCTAAGAGCCACAACAGAAAACAGAAGGCAGAAAGATGCAGGAAGGATAAGCGGTAGTTTGTAATATAGAATCAATATATACAGTGAGTGGGAAATTACTGAATAAGAAGCCCAGCAAAGAAGCGACCAGCTGGCAGCACCTATTTAAAAAATAAAATAGAAGGAAAAAGGAAGGGGGGAGGAAAATGGGAATAATAGCAGTAGACCAGAAAGTAACAGAGAGAAACCAAAGATCCATACAGGCAAGCAGTCAAACAGAGCTAAGGGGGGTCAATGATTCCCCTATGGTCCACATGGATCCTTCCTGCCTACTTGTGTTTATCAATGAATTTCCCCACAGGGTTCTATATGCAGGTCCTGAAGCAGCTTTTAGCTATTAAACTAAATTAAAAAGAATTTATTTTTCATTTGTTGAGGTGACCTCACTTTTTTTTTTTTTTAAGCCAAATGCAGGACCCAAAATAATTCCTCCTCTAGACCAACCCCCTTACAGAAGGGACCCTAGCTGGGCCCGTGGAAATTAATCAGGCACGTCCCACTTTCCAGACTCCCCAGGTTAGCTGAATCTCTGATGTTAGTCAGTGAGGAGTGCTAAAGATGGCGGATTCCACCCCTTCTGGCGCCAAGCTCCAGTGTCACCGGGCTGCTCAGTAAATCAGTTTGAGTGCAGATTCGCGCCTGTTCTCAGCCTGATGCTGCTTCAGGTCGGCTTATCTGCTACCCAAAGCTATGGGGTGGTGCAGGTAGCCAGATCAATGTCTAAAAATATAAAATACCCTTCCCTGTCTTCCAACAGAACCCTCCCTTTTTTGGGAAGTGTCCCTTCCTCCTGGCTCCGCAGCGGCCCGGGTCTTATCCCTGGGTGGCTAAGGAAATCAGCTCTGTTCCCCGACCAAAATCCCCCCTCCGGTTCACAGGGTGCTGATTAGCTCATTTGCTCTGTTCACACAAGTTCCAAGGGGCGCCAGGCAGCCAGATCCCCAGAAAATAAAACTTTTTCGCCCCGCCCGCGGCTCCAAATGGCCGTTTTATTTTTTTCCCTAACCGCGCGGCTCAGCTGCCTGTGCCAACCTCCACCGGCAGCCTCAAAACTCATGAATCTCCACTGTTCGTCCCATGCCGCCGATCTGCACAGATAGATGTCCCAAGCTTCTCACTCCATGCTTGCACAGCACAGCCCAGTGTCTTCTTGATTTCTGGATGTGCCATTTATCACCATGATATCTGTTATCTTATGTATGTTTACACTTTCTTCAGTATGTTCTCCCAGTGTCTTCTTAATATCCTTAATCTCTTCCTTCAGTTCATTAAATTGTTCCATGACATTTGTTTGGACAACTTTGATTAGTTGTTCAATGTCCTGAACCCTTTCCTGGTTTTTAGTTTATTCCTCGTACTGAGCCATGTATTCCTGTTTCTTAGTATAGATCGTCATCTTTTGTTGCCCTCTGGTAATCTTTTCATCTTCATGGGTTTATTCAGTTGATTAGCTTCTCTGTTTATTCTGTGGTTTTCTTTAATTGCTGTTTTTGTGTGTGTGTCAATTTTTCTCTTTGACACTTTGTTCTTCTTATTCTATATCTTTGCTGTTGTCTATGTTCTCTTGGAGGAAAAAATTAGTGCTAGAGAAAGTGAAAGAGGTAAGAAAAGTAAAAGGATAATAGAAACAATAGTAGTAATTGTTAGAATAGGAATTATTTAAGACCTTGGAAAATTAATATTTAACTCATGTAAGCAGTGTAGAATAATAGGAATAGAAAAGTGGGTACCAACAATGAAATGGGAAACCAAATAGTGAAAATACATAAACTGAATTAAAAGGCCAGTATTAGGAGGAGAGAGTTAATGAGAAAAAAAAGACAAAGAAAAAAAGTTAATAAAATAAAGAAAACAGCATAGATGAGGTACAAATAAAAACCAGAAAATTTGGGGACTAAAGAAATATTGGTGGAATGCAAGAATAACAACAGAAAGCAGAAAATAGGATGATGACGGATGGCAAAGAAGTAGCCTGTGGATACAAAATTTGTATACACAGAAAAGGAGAAATCAAGGAAGAGGAAGCACAGTAACCAAGAATTAAGCCAGCCGCTCCTTGAGTAATTTATCCCTTCATCCAGCTGCGTCCATATTGATGCCCTGAATCTACTCTGTGGATTTCAGAACATCTCACTTTTTCAGGATCTTGCCCCCACTCAGCCATTTTTTATGAGAGAGATCTGCTTATGTTCCTTTGAAAGGAAAAAAAATAGGACAAGAAAAAGGAAAGAGATAGGAATACAAGAAGAGTAATCATAATAGTATTAGTAAAAGGGAGGAGAGCAAACTTACAAGACCTAGGAAATTGAAAAATTAACATGAGTAAGAAGCACAGAAGATAAGATTAGAAAAGTGGAATTGAAACAATGAAATATGAAACAGAATAGATAAACAAAGATATACAATGAATTAAAATGCTAGAATTGTGAGAAAATGGAACATAATATGAGAAGACAGAAAGAAAATAATAAAAAAGAGAAAGCATACAGAGAATAAAGGAGAGAGGGGAAAATACAAACAACAAAATTTGGAGACTGAATAAAAGAGGTGGAATCAAAGAACAACAATGGAAAACAAAAGATATAAAGATGATGGAGTGAGAAGAAATAGCATAGGTAGAAGAGATTATTAACCAAAAGAAAAAAGAAAGAAAAAGCAAAAATAAACAAGCAGAGAAAGAAAGGGAGGGGATACAAAACAAGCAAGAAACAAGACAGCAGCAACTCACTTTTTTAAAAAAAAGAGACAGAAGGAAATTATAATAACAAACACGGAAAAAGGGCCTTCTTTCTTAGACCCCTAGGTATCTTCTCAGCTGCTGGTGTTCCTCAATCAGTAACCTTGCAGCCTACCTTCTGCATGTTTTGAACTGTGTTTTGGTGATTAAAGTAAAAGAAATAAAATAAAATGTACTTTTTAAAAAATAAGTGATCCAATTAAAGCTAATACAAAGAAAATGTCTTTATGTTTCCTGTCATAAAGTTTCAGCTGGATGCCTGATAATCTGATGGATCTCTTCTCAAGGAATAGCCAGGAATCAAACCAAGGGTCCTATATATTTTAGGCAGGAATTCTCCCACTGAACTATTCTGGGTGTTTAGTTTGATTAGCCTTTCAGAAGGCTATCCTCCCCTTTTCCCTTGGGCAAGTTAGATCCCCTGCAGTCAGCTGGAGTGGCGCTGATAGCTGCCTGTCTCTGCATCCTCTATGATGTAATTCCTTTCTTAACCTAGGCGGCTGGGTGTGACCACCAGCCTGAGATGATTCCCCTCCCCTCTCTCTGTCAAGTTGGGGTTCCTTTCAATAACCATAGGGGGCCCAGCTGGCTAAACTCACTGCAAAAATCTCTTTCCACTCTCCCAGACCCTTCCTTCTCACAGAGAATCTTCCTTCACACTCCTGTTTGGAGCAGGGGGTCAGGGTCTCCACCTAGTCTGTTCACCCTGAAGGCTGGGTATGTGCGTCCCTTTCAGTCAATGAGGTAATCAACCCCTGATTATTCGTGGCTTCCCTACTTGTCCAGTACCTTCCTAGATAACTGAGAGCACTTCCTATGGAGGTAAATGTCTGCTTTACTCTCAGTTTGATTCAATTCACCAGGAGTTTTACCTTAACTTAATATCTTGGGGGTGGAAGAAGGGATCCCTTCCCAGCAGCCAGGAAGTTTAATACTCATGATTACTTATTGTGGCTTTTTCATGTCTCTGACCCTCGTTCTTCTGGGAGTTGTAAACAGTGTCCTTGTTGTCTGTGCCCCAAAGCAGGTCCCCCTGGCAGCCTCTGGCTTTTTCTTTGTTGTTTTGGTGAGACCTAAGATTTACATGTCTACCCCATCGACCATGCTCCCACAACCCCTCTAAATCTTCTTTTAAAATAAAAATTTAACTCTGAAAATATATTAGAAAACTCTAAAAGCAGACTTGAATTGACAGAGGACAGAATTAGTGAATTAAAAGACAGAATATCAGACTTGAAAAGACAACAAAACAGAAAAAGGACAGAAAGGAAAAAAATTGAACAAGGTCACAGGGAATAGAATGGCAGAATGAAACACATAAACATACATGTTATAGGTGTACCAGAAGGAATTGAGGACCAAAAAGGAGCAGAAAAAATATTTGAGGAAATAATAACTGAAAATTTCCCAACCTTTATAAAGATGTAAGTATCAATATCCAATAAGATCAACATGCTCCAATCAGAATAATTCCATATAAATCTACTCTGAGACATCTACTATTCAGGGTGTCAAATTCAAGAGAAAATGAGAGGATTGTGGAAACAGCAAGAGAGAAGCAATGCATCACATATAAATGAATCTCAGTAAGACCAACTGCCGATATCACATCAGAAACCATGGAGTCAAGAAGAAAGTGGTATGATGTATTTAAGGTATTGAAAGAGAACAACTGCCAGCCAAGATCTCTTTATTTAACAAAACTGTTTTTCAAAAATGAGGTTGAGTTTAAAGTCTTCAAAGAGAAACAAAAACTGGAGACATTTTCATCAAGAGATTAGGTTTACAAGAGATATAATAAAGAATGATGTAACCTGAAAGGGAAAGACAAGGGTAAGAAGTTGGATTAGAGAAGAGTGTAGAAATGTAGACTTTAAATAAAGATAACTAAAAAGATACAAAGTCAGGCAATAGTAAGATATGACAACAGAAAGCCATGCTGTAAAATGGACAAAGTTGGTAATAGCTTTACAGTAATAATATAGAACATTAATGGAATTAACTCCCCAATCAAAAGACATAGACTGACAGAAAGGATAAAAGCTATCAGCCATGTACATGCTTTCTACAGGAGACTCAACTTAAATGCTAGGACACACCTTTCCCTGAAAGTGAAAGGTTGGAAAAATATATGCCATGCAAATAGTAACCAGAACAGATCTGGAGAAATGATACCAATATTGGACAAAATAGATTTTAAATACAAAACTGTTAGAAGATATGAAGATTGTCATTATATATTAATTAAAGGGGCAATTCACAAGGGAGAAATAATTATAGTTAATATTTTTGCACCTAACTTGTGGCCCCCAAATATATGAAGCACACACTGGCAAAACTAAAGGGAAAAATACAATAGTCTCTACAATAATAGTTGGAGATTTTAGTACACCACTCTCAATATTGCAGAGAATATCTGGATAGAGGATAAGTGAAGAAACAGAAAGATTGAATAGTATAATAAATGAACTAGGCCTAACAGACATTTATAGAACATTACATGCCGAAATAGCAGAATACACATTATTTTCAACTGCTCATTGATATTTCCCCTGCATAGACTATATGTTGGGTCACAAGTCAGATCTCAATAAATATTAAATTATACAATGAACTTTTTCAGAATATAATAGAATGAAGCTGGAGATAAATAACGGCCAAAAAGGGAAAATCACAAATATATGGAGATTTAACAATACAAACAATCAGTAGGTCAAAGAAGAAATTGTGAGAGGAATCAGTAAATATCTTGAGGAACATGAAAACAGGAAAACAATACATCAAAATATTTGGGACAAAGCAAATACAATGCTGAGAGGGAATTTATAGTCCTTAATGCTTACAGTAAAACAGAAGAAAAGGCTAAAACCAAAGATCAAACTGCACACCTGGAGGAACTAGAAAAAGAGCAACAAACTAATCACAAAGCAAACAGAAAGATGGAAATTACAAAGATTAGAGCAGAACTAAATGAATTTGAGAATAAAAAACACCAGGAAAATTTTTAAAAAGCAAAAGCTGGTTCTTTGAGAAGATTAATAAAATCGAGAAACCATTACCTACACTACCAGAGAATGAAGAGAAGATGCAAATATATTAAATGAAAAATGAGGGAGGGGATATCACCACTGATCCCACAGAAATAAAGAGGATACTTAGAAAAATTGTGTCAACAAGATGGATAACTTAGATGAAGTCAACAAATTTCTAGAAACACACAAGCAGCCTACATTGACAAAAAAAAAAAAAAAAAAAGAAAGAAAGAAATTGATCAACTCTACAGACAAATCACAAGTAACGAGAAAGAAAATCCCAAGACCAGATATCTTCACAGATGAATTCTATCAATCATTTCAGAAGGTACTAACAAAATCCTGCTTAAACTCTTCCAAAATAAGAAGAGGAAGGAACATTGTTTAACTCATTCTATGATGCCAACAACACCCTAATACTAAATCCACATGAAGATGCCACAAGAAAACTACAGACCAATCTCTTTAATGAATCTGGATGCTAAAATCCTCAACAAAATACTTGCTAGTCACATCCAATAACACAACAAATGAATGATACACCATGATCAAGTGCGTTTAACTCCTGGTATGCAAGGATGATTCAATATAAGAAAATCAATCAATGTAATACTACATTAACAGAATAAAAGAAAAAAAAAATCACAATCATCTCTATTGATTCAGAAAAAGCATTTGACAAAGTAGAGCTTCCTTTCTGATAGAAAGTACTTCAATAGATGGGAATAAAAGGAAACTTCCTCCACATGATGAAGTGTATATATGAAAAACCCACAGCTAGCATCATATTCTACAGTGAAATGCTAAAAGTTTACCTCCAAGATCTGAAACAAGACAAAAATGCATATTGTCACTGCTTTTATTTAACCTTGGTTAGATGTATTTGCTCGAACACTTATGCAAGAAAAAGAAATAAAATGTGTCCAAATTGGAAAGGAAGAAGTAAAAAAATTCACTATTTGCAGATAGCATGATATGTAGAAAACCCTGAAAAATCTACTACAAAAATTCTAGAGGTGATACAAGTTCAGTAAAGTGGTAGGATATAAGATGAACTGCAAATATCAGTAGCATGATGAGCAATCTGAGGAGGATATCAAGAAAATAATTTCATTTACAATAGCAAAAAAGAGAATAAAACATGTAGGAATAAGCTTAATTAAAGATATAAAGGACTTGTACACAGAAAACTACTCAACATTGTTAAAGGAAATCAAAGGAAATAAATAAATGGAAGAATATTCCATGTTCAAAGATTGGAACATTAAACATCATTAAGATGTCTGTCCTACCCAAATAGATTTGCTGTTTTTAATGCAACCCCAATAAAAATTACAACAGCATTTTTTACTGAATGGGAAAAAATAATTATGAAATTTGTTTGGAAGGGCAAGGGGCCCCAAATAGCCAAAAACATATTGAAAATGAAAAATGAAATTGTCTATCTGACTTTAAAGCATTTTACAAAGCTACAGGGGTCAAAACTGCATAATATTGGCACCAGGATAGAAAAACTGAGCAAAGGAGCCAAATTGAGAGTTCTGATATAGATCCTCACATATACAGTCAACTGATATTTGACAAGTCCATCAAGCCCACACAACTAGGACAGAATGACCTATTCAAACATGGTGCTAGGAGAACTGCATATCCATATCCAAAGGCATGAGAGAGGATCACCATCTCATGCCCTTTACGAAAATTAACTCAAGATGGATCAAAGATCTAAATATAAGAGCCAAGACCATAAAGCTCCTAAAAGATAGTGTATTTTGAAAGCACCTATGAGATCTTGTAGTAGGAAATGGTTTTATAAATTTTACACCCAAAATATGAGCAATGAAAGAAGAAATAGATAAATGGGATCTCTTCAAAATAAAACACTTGCACTTCAAAGGAGTTTGTCAAGGAAGTGAAAAGGCAGTCTACTCAATGGGCAAAAGTATTTGGTAACCATTTATCCAATAAGCACCTAATATACAACATATATAAAGAAATCTTACATTTTGAAAATACAAAGACAAACAGCCCAATTAAAAAATGGACAAGAGATTTGAATAGAAACTTTTCCAAAGAAGAATAACAGATGGCAAAAAGGCACACAAAAAGATTCTCAACATCACTGGCTATTAGGGAAGTGCAAATCAAAACTACAATGAAATATCACCTTACAGTTATTACACTGGTGGGTATTAAAAATATAGAGGACTACAAGGGTTGGAGATGATGGGTAGGAAAGGGAACCCTCATCCACTGCTGGTGAGAATGTAGAAGGTTCAGCCATTGTGGATGGTGGTTTAGAGGTTCCTCAAGAAGCGAAGTATAGAATTGTTATATGATCCAGCAATCCCACTGCTGGGCATATACTAAGAAATATTGAAAGCAGGGAAACAAATGGAAATATGCACACCAATGTTCATAGTGGCATTATTCACTCTTGCCAAGGTTGGAAGTAACCCAGGTGTCCATCAACAGAAGAATGGATAAGCGAATTGTTGTATATATATATATACATACATAATGGAAAAATACTCAGCTCAAAGAAAGAATGCAGTATTAAAACAGGACAATATAGTATTAAAACAGGACAATATAGACCTTATTTTGAGTGAAGTAAGCCAGTTGCTGATGGACAAATGGTTCATGACCTCACTGATAGGACTTAAGCAAAATGAGCAGATGCACAGAGCTGGAGTCTGGGAGATAGGTTATCAAGAGACAGAAAGGGAATAGAGTGTGGTTAGTCGATGCTCCATATGGGCAAAACTATGATAATGTGGAAGGGTATTGGTTTAGCAATGGATTGGTGTGATATTGATTCAGGGTTGTGAGAGTAGTCAATGCTACTGGAATGTGAGAGTGAGTAGAGTGGGGAGTTGATTTGGACTATCCATGGAACTGGGGAGCCGGCTGGAGTAAGGAAGAAGATAACTCTGGTGATTTGTAGGTCTGTGGTTAAAACTACAATAGTTGAATATTCTTTCGACCAATATGGCAGTGCATTACTGGTGCAGGGCATTGGGAGTGGGGGACATTACTGGAGCAGGGCATTGGAGGTAGGGGGTATTTGGGACACCGCTTACCTGGGACATGCTTCTATGAAATGTGACTGCATTTATCTTGGCATTGGGTGTTTTCTCAGTAGCTGGAGACCCACACAATAAATGAAAATATTAAACTCCCATCCTGAGGAGTCCTGCTATGTTCTCAATTACATGGACAAAAATCTCCAGAGAACTTAGGCCATGCCTAATAAAAGAAAACAGACCAATATGTCAAGTCCTCAGTATTAATGCATGTAACTGTGAACCTTATTCTTCAAAAACTGAAACTTAATGGTGACCATAGGTTCTGAGGAGAGGGAAAGGGAAGAACAGAATAGATGGAACATAGGGCATTTATATAATAGTGGAATTGTTCTACATGATCTTCCAATGATGGATACAGGACTTTACAAATTTTGCGAAAACCTATAAAAATGTATGGTGCAAAATGTAAAACATAATGTAAACCACTTACCATGGTAATAGCAATGCCTCATTATTTGTCCATCAACTGTAACAAATGTACCATATTCATGTAAGATGTTATTAATAAGGGAAAATATGAAAAGGGAAGGAGGTGGGTTATAGAGAAATCCCCTATATTTTCAATGTGACTTTTCTGTAACCTAAAACATCTTTGAAAATAAAGTGAAAAAAAAATGATACAGGGGAACATACAGAAGAAATTGTCTCTGTACATAAAAGATAACATATCTTATAGTGATGAAAGATTGAAAATTTTTTCTTTATTTTTTATTTTTGAATTTATTGTTATTATTTTTAATGATGTGTATTTATCTTTTGACTTCATTTTGGGGGAGGTTTTGGATTGCAGAAGAGTCACAACTGTGGTAGGGGAGGATCACTGGTGTGGGTTGTGGTGATGGTGGGGGATGTGTTGAGAGAGGGACACCTTTTGCATGACTTTATGGAATATGAATATATTCAAATATTCATATTCCAGTTTGTCTCAATGTGTGAAAACAGACACAATAACTAAAAGAATATTGAATTCCCATCCTGAAATTTCTTACTACATTCTCTAATAGAGTGGCAAGAATCCACAGAGTACATGGGCAGTGCCTTGTGCAGGAGGACAGACCAATGCACCAGGCCCTTGACATTGATGGTTGTACTTATAAACAATTTCTTGTGAAGTTGAAACTTAGCTTAGTAATATATATTGCCCTAAGAATTATCTTCTGAAAGTCTCTCATTGCTTAATTAATGGCCTCTCTCTAAGTCAAACTCAGCATTTAAACTCACTAACCCCCAGGACCCCAGGCATGGGAGGATCAGCCTTTCAGGCAGAGAAGGATTACTACCAATTTCCAACTAGCAAAGTATTTGGGAAAAAGACCTTGACCAAAAGGGGGAAATATTAAGTACAAATGAGTTTTTATGGCTAAGATATTTCAAAATGAGTTGGAACATCATTCCAGAGGTTAGGCTTATGCACGTCTCAGGAGGATCTCATTGACTGCCACAATAAACAGTGCCTCATGCAGCGGGGCTTCTGAGGGCTTTAGAGACATCTAGAAACTATAGGCAGGGCAGAAAATCTCAGGAATTTGGCACCCTGGTCAGTGGGCTTTACCTTGGTATATATTTTCCCCAATGTATCAGAGTTAGACTCATTTATAATTTCCGTACACTTGGCTCTTTGGCCCCTTTTATTTGAACCTATGATTAGCACTATAATCATTAAATATGCATCCCAGAGACTTACATCTTTGGTTTTTTCATATGCCAATTGAAACCTGAATCTCAGCAGAGTTGCAACACCTACTTTCCAGTTCATTGGACTTGCCCAGGACAACTAACTAAAGCATGATGATGGACAATGCCCATCCCCCAAAAACAGTGTCTACAAATGCAAGGAAAACATTTTCACTCATCTGCCCCATGGAACCTAAGGCCCCTCTCAATCAGAAAAAGAGTGGGCATCACCATCCCCAACTTCCCAAGATTGAGGAATGAGAAAACATAAGGGGTGGATGCAACTATGGACTAAAGTGGACATTATTTTTCTAGCAATGGAAGAACTCGTAACATTGATATAAAGGTAGTGCTCACCAGAATTTCTGAGGGGAGGAAGAGGGAAAAATAAGTGTAACACGGGACATTTTGGGACATGGAATTATTCTGAAAGACATTGCAATAATGGATACATGCATTGTACATTTTGTCAAAATCCATAAAATTGTGTGGTCCAAAGTGTAAACTATAAAGTAAACTATTGGACCTTGTAGCAATGCTTCAATATGTGTTCAACAATTGTAACAAATATACTGCACTAATGAAAGTTGCTGTTAAAGGGAAAAAGTTTGGGATGGGGAGGGATTGGGTTATATGAGAATCTCCCTATAATTTCAATGAAATATTTATGTAATCTAAAGTTTCTTTAAAAATAAAATAAATTTAAATAAAGAAAATAACAGAAAACTACCAGCCCTGGAGAGGATGTGGAGAAATAGGAAAACTCCTTCACTGTTGGTGGAAATGTAGAATGATGTGGCCTCTGTGGAAGACAGTTTACCAGTTCCTCAGGAAGCTAAATGCTGAAATGTAGATGATCCTATAATCCCAATACTAGGAAAATATTCAAAAGAACTGAAAACAATGATGTGAGCAGACTTATCTACACTAATGTTCATATTGTCATTATTCACAGATGCTGAAAGATGGAAACAGCCCAAGTGTTCATCAAGCAATAAAAGGATAAATGAAATATTGTATATGCATACGGTGGAATACTATTCAGGTATAAGAAGAAATAAACTGGGGATGCATATGACAACATGGATGAACCTTGAGGACATTATGTTGAGTGAAATTAGCCATACAGAAAAGGATGAATATTGTACAGTCTCACTGACAAGAACCACATAGGTTGAGTAAACTCATGGAATTACTAGGAGACAGAATGTGTGTTAAAAAGGGGAAACTGATGCTGAATCTATCTAGAATGTTTAGTAAGGTTGTTTGTAAGTGTGTGGAAATGAATAGAATTTACAGTTATACATTATGATGAGTATAACTAACAGTCCTCATTTAAAGATGTGATTGTGGTTGAAAGAGGTAGTCTATGGAGTTTAATGTCAATTGAAAGACAGGTAGAAGATAATCTAGGGACTGTACAACCTAGGAATTTTGGTGGTAGATGAGGATTGTGATTAATTGTACAAATAAAAGAATGCTCCTCTACTACAAGAATTGTAGTATTCTTTGTTAAGAATATGGTGATACTTTTTGGGGGAAAGACATACTTTCTGAGTGAGAGCTCCAAGATTTCTTAGAAATCTGATTCACCTTAGATGAAAACCTTGGTGGCTGGACAAATAAAAGCAAAAGGGTGGGGATGAATGGGCCTGGAAAGTAGCAGATTATCAAGTAGCTGAAGAGCTGCTATAGAGCTTTGATTTTAATAGCTCCCCAGTGCCTTCAATGAGGTTCATTTCATTGTGTTGTTTTTTCTCTCTTCCAAGAGCCACAAGCTCAGATGGTCAGGAAAGAAAATACTTGCAAAAGGGTTCAGGATCATGTTTTTTCCTGTTTTGGGGTCTTGGCTTGGTCCTTAATTGGCTGGGTCATCTTCTTCTTGAGCTTCCCATCCCTATAACAACTTATAGACTATAGTTAATAATAATATTGTAATATTTTAACAGCAAAGGAAAAGAAGGTCCTATATCAATGGTAAAAGTCAACAATTGTGGGGTATAAGAGGGTATGGAATTCTTTCTTTTAGAAGAATGAAAACATTTTAACATGGACTGAGTTGATGACGGTACAACACTCTAATGAAATTGAGAGCCATTGAGGTAACACTTTTGGTGAATTATACAAGGTAGGAGACTGTATAAAAACAGTGAATGGCACGCTGGATGATGGACTGTGATTAACAGTACAAACATAAGAATGTTCTCTCAGGCAATATAACAAATACAGAATGCTAATCTATGGTGTTAATTATAGGATGATTTGTGGGAAAAAAAACAGATGAAATATAAGCTATGGACTATAGATAGCAACAATATAACAATATTCATTCATCTTTCATTCATCTTACAACAATGTAAGGCATTATTGGTAAGACAATGAATGGGAATCCTGTATGTTATGCATGATTGTTTTGAAAACTCAAAAACTTCTCTTGCAAAACTCATGCTTCTCAAATAAAATGCCTAGATTCAAGAATGAATCTCAGCAGAACCCAGCATCATCTTGGTTTTACAGGGAAAAACGGTATCACTTCCTTTGTTGAAAATGTTGTCACTCACTATGGCCTGAAGAAGAGGCAATGACCCTATGGGATCCTTAATTCTCTGAAAATCCACTAAATGTCTCAGCCTAGTTCATTGGTGATGAAGGAAACTAAAAGCTAATTGTTTCCACTGAGCTGCTGTGACTGTTTAATCACAGTGCCAGCTATGCTGAATAGAAGGCAGTTACTGTCATTCCACTCATTGGCCATAACTCAGACCCCTGGGCTACTGTAGTGGTCTCAATATTTTGTCTGACACCTGAAAATGTGTGGATTGACATATCAGGATGTAACAGGGGAAACCACTATCAGTTTTGATCTTATTGTTTGTGTCATCCATTTAGTTGCCCATAGTAAGGGTTTGTTCTTTGATAATTAGAATCAAGCTGCTGGTCAAGCCCAGGGTTTGATTCTGATGCTGAGGCAACTACTACATACATAACTCCTGCTAAACATTAATTTATTTGCTCCCCACCTGCTCAATGCTGAATAACTACATTCCACCATTGACCACAACCTACTGTCAGTGCTAATGGTCATGCACTACAACTGCTGGCCTTTTCTGTATATGGAACAGGTATCTATACAACTATATATTTTTTTCAGTTATTAAATTGTTTCAGTTATGCCCATAACAGCCCTCTCAGATGGATCCTGTGTATCTTAGATATATCTCCATCATTTTTAGCACTTCCTTACTTTCTAGAAATACATCTAGATATACAATATATACATATATTTTATATTTCCTGCCCCAGACCTAGAATCAGTCATTTCTCCCAGGAACCCTGGTTTCCTTTAATGGAGACTACCATTAGATGCAAAAATCTGGATGCCAATTGCAGTCTTTGCTACTGAGGTGCCATTGCTTCTAGTATGTGCATAGTCACATACCCATAAGTATTTTAACATGTATCCAATTGTAAATATATATAGATAGGTAAACATGAGTACATACTTATGTCTCCAACTCTAATCTATTCCCAAAGTGATCATTCTAGCCTTCTCCCATTGTTTACCTGTAATTTCCATCTCCAACAGTAAAAGAACTGGCTTCCATCATCCACTCAGATCATCCAACTTAATGCTGGCTAAGTTTTATATAAATAATATTCTTTTATTCATCTGTCTCTTAAAGAAAGACAATGTATGGAAGGAAAGGGGTATAACTGGAATAAAGGTCAAATTATAAACATTGGAATGTAATGCACATATTATGTGGAGATATATAGTGAGTGACAAACTATATCTGGGGAAGGCTCATGCTAGACCCCAAATGGTACAGATGAGATAAGGGCATTAATGATAATTTATATGTCAAAATTATTCTTTATGCCTTCATCCAGAAAGAAATCTTTACAGCACTCCTAAACTGTTGCATTGCCTTAAAATTAATTGACTGATAGTCTCCCATCTCTGAAAGTAGTCCATGCCAATAACTTGCTGTTCTTTCTCTAGCTCCTCCAAATGTGCTGTTAAGTCTTTGGTTTTAGCTCTTGCTACTTTTTAAAGAAGATTTATTTATTTATTTATTTACCCCATCCACCTATTGTTTTCCACTCGCTGTCTGCTCTCTGTGTGTTCTTCTGTTTCTGCTTGCTTTCTCTTTAAGTGGTACCAGGAACCGATCCTGAGACCTTCTGGAGTAGAGAGAGGGACAAAATCTCTTTTGCCACCTCAGCTTCCTGGTCTGCTGCATCTGTTATTGTCTCTATTCTGTGTCTTTTTTTGTTGCATCATCTTACTGCAGCAGCTCTCCACGTGGGCTAGCACTCCACGCAGGTCAGCAATCCAGCATTGGACAGCACTCCACGTGAGCCAGCACTCTGTGTGGGCCAGCTCTTCAATTTAGCCAGCTCACCATGTGGGTAGCTTGCTTATCACCAAAAGGCCCTGGGAATCAAACTCTGGACCTCCCATATGGTAGATGAGAGCCCAATCACTTAAGCCACATCCACTTCCTGCTACAATTTTAATGTAAGCACTTAGGTATATAAATTTCTCACTCAGCACTGACTTTACTGCATCCCATAAGTTTGATATATTGTGTTGTCTTTTTCATTCATTTCAAAAAAATTCACTGAATTCTCTTGCAATTTCTTCTTTGATCCACCAGTTGTTTAAAAGAATATTTAACTTCCATGTATTTGTGGATTTTTCAGTTCTCTGCCTGTTATTGATTTCCAGCTTCATTCCATTATAGTCAGAAAAAATGCTGTATATAAGTTGAATATTTTTAATTTTACCAAGACTTGGTAAATTAACCCAACATATAGGCTATCATGAAGAATTATCCATGTGCATTTTAGAAGAATGCATATCCTGCTATCTTTTGTGGTGGAATTTTCTGTATATGTCTGTTAGGTCTAGTTCATTTATCCTATTATTCAAGTTCTCTATTTCCTACTTATCTTTGCAGATGTTCTATTTATGTCAGTGGTATATTGAGGTGTCCAACTTTTATTGTAGAAACATTTATTTTTCCCTTTAGTTTTGCTAGTGTTTGCCTCATGTATGTTGGGGGACCATGATTAGGTGCATAAATATTTGTGAATGTCATTTCTTCTTGATAGACTACCCCTTTTATTAATATACAGTGTTCTTTGTCTCTTAAAATAGCTTTTGACTGAAAGGCTATTTTGTCTGATATCAATATAACTACTCCTGTTCTTTCTAAAATAATATTTGGATGGCATATATTTTCCCAATCTTTTACTTCCAACATATTTTAGTCTTTGGGTCTAAACTGAGTCTCTTGTAAACAAAATATAGGTAAATCATGCTTTTTTACCCATTCTGCAAATCTGTGTCTTTCTGTTGGGGAGTTTAATCCATTAACATTTAGTGTTATTTCTAATCTTTCCAGGTGTGCAGTTAGGTATTTGATTTTACCTCTTTTTGCTTTTTTGATATATGCATTTATGGTTATGAATTTCCCTCTCTGTATTGCTTTTGCTGAATCCCATAGGTTTGATATGTTGTGTTGTCATTTTCATTTGTTTCAAGATAGTTAATGATTTATTTTGAGATTTCTTCTTTGGCCCACTATTTTTCTAAGAGTGTATTGCCTAACTTCCATATTTTTGTGCCTAATCTGGTTCTCTGGTCCTTACTGATTTCTAGCTTCATCCCACTGTGGTCAGAGAAATCACTTTGTATGATTTCAGTCTTTCTGAGTTCATTGCTAGTTTTTCTCGGGCCTAACATATAGTCTATCTTGGAGAATGATCCATGTGCTTTTGAGAAAAATGTACAACCTGCTGTATTTGGGTGTAGTGTTCTGTATATGTCTATTAGGTCAAGATCCTCTATGTATTATTCAAGGTCTTTGTTTCTTTATTGATTCTTTGTCAAGATGTTCTGTCTATTGGTGATAATGGTGTATTAAAGTCCCACACGAAATTGTAGAGGCATCTATTTCTCCATTTAGTTTTTCCACTGTTTTTCTCTTGTAATTTGAGGTGCCCTTGTTAGGTGCATAAATGTTTATGATTCTTCTTTTTTCTTGAAAGATTACCCCTTTTACTAATATATTGTGTTCATCTTTTCTCTTTTACAATAGTTTTTCATTTAAAGTCTATTTTGTCTGATGTTAGTATAGTCACTCCCACCCTTTTTTGGTTATTGTTTGTTTAAGATTGTTTTCCAGCCATTCACTTTCAGTCTCCATGAATCCCTGGGTCTAAAGTGTGTTTCTGGTAGACAGCATATTGATGGGTGTATTTCCTTATCCATTCTATGAAATGGTGTCTCTTGACTAATGAGTTTAATCCATTAACATTCAGTGATATTATTAATATTAATATCAAAAAATTAATTATATAAGCCATATTTTCTTTGGATTTATGTATGCCATATGGTCTTTTTATAATCATTTTTTCTTTTTAATTGCTCTTACATTCTCCTCCAACTCTCTTTTCCTCCTGTTTTTTTTTTTCCTTTCAACCTGCAGAGCTCCCTTTAGTATTTCTTGACAGGCAGGTTTCTTATGGGCATACTCTCATAATTTCTGTTTATCCATGAATATTTTGAACTCTCCATCATTTTTGAATGCCAGCTTTGCTGGATTGAGATTTCTTGGCTGTAAGTTTTTGTCTTTAGTACCTTAATTATGTCACACCATTGCCTTCTTGCCTCCATGGTTTCAGATGAGAAATCAGCAGTTAATCTTTTTGAGCTCCCTTTGTATGTGATGTTTCTCTTTTCACTTGCTGCTTTCAGTATTTTCTATTTGTCTTGAGCATTGGATAGTTTGCTAAGTATATGTAATGGAATAGGCCTGTTGAGATTTATACTATTTGGGGTGCACTGTGCTTCTGGGAGATGTACTTCCATCTCCCTCATAAAGTTGGGAGGTGTTCAGCCATTATTTCCTCCAACACTCCTTCTGTCCCTGTTCCCTACTCTTCTACTTCTGAGATGCCTATAATGCATATGTTTGTACATTTTGTGTTGTTGTTCAAATCCTTAAGTCCCTGCTTGATTTTTTCTATCTTTTTATTTCTCTGTTCTAATATCTGTTTGATTTCAGATGTACTGTATTCCATGTTGCTAATTCTTTCCTCTGCCTGTTTAAATCTGCTGTTATGTGCTTCAAGTATCTTTTAGATTTTTTGGATTGTGCCATTCATCACCATCATATCCATTATGTATGTTTACAATTTCTTCAGTATGTTCTCCCAGTCTCTTCTTAATATTCTTAATCTCTTCCTTCTCTTCATTAAGTTGGTCCATGATATTTGTTTGGATAGCTTTAATTAATTTTTTGATGTTCTGAATCTCTTCCTGGGTTTTGGTTTGTTCATTGGATGGTGTCATATCTTCCTTTTTCTTGGTATGGTTTGCAATTTTTTATAGTTATCTGGTCATTTATATCCTGATGTGTTTATTCAGTTGATTAGCTTCTCCCTCTACTCTAGGGTTTTATTTAGCTGCTTTTTGTGTGTATGTGTTAATTTCTCTCTTTTACATTTTGTTCTTCTTGTTCTATTTCCTTGCTGTTTTCTATTTTCTTTTGAAGGAAAAATTAGGTCCATTGAAAGTGAAAGAGTTAAGAAAAGAAAAAAGATAACATTAATAATAATAATAAAAGTTAGAAGATGAACCATATAAGACTTAGAAAAATGAATATTTAACTCATGCAATCAGTGTAGAGTAATAGGAATAATAAAGTGGAATACTTACAATGAAATTGGAAATGGAATAGAGAAAAATATATGGAATGAATTAAACGGCCAGAATGATGAGAAAGAGGGAAGGAGAAAAGAAAAGACAAAAAGAAACAGTAAATAATAGAAAGAAATCAGAATAGATGAGATAGAAATAAAAACCAGAAAAAATGAGGACTAAAGAGAGTTGGAATGTAGGAACAACAACAGAAAGCAGAAGATAGAAAGATGAAGGAAGGAAATGAGATAGCATTGGTAGACAAAAGTGGTATACACAGAAAAGGGGAAATCAAGGAAGAGGAAACACAGCAAACAAGAAACAAGCCAGCAGCACCTAATTAAAGAAAAAAATGGGGTGGGAGAGAAAGAGAAAAAAATCAAGAAAACAAAACAACAACAATAAACACACAAGGAAGCAGTCATACAAAAGCTAGGGAAGAAAAACCTTCACTCTTAGGCCCCTGTGGAGTTTCTCAGGCTGCCAGTGTTCATCAATCAATATCCTGCCGCCTTCCCTCTGCAGGTTTTGAAGCAAGTTTTAGCAAGAAAGTAATTTAGAATTTTAAAGAAAATAACCATTTTTTTAGGAAATATAAGAGACCCAACTGAAGCTAATACAAAAATAATGTCTATGTTTTCCCTGTCCTAAAGAATATCCTAGATGTTTGATATCCCAGTAGATCACTACTCTAAGAGGGGCCAGGAATTGAACTAGGGACCTTGTATATTAGAGGAGGAAACTTCTCCACTGAGCTAAACTTTCTTGTTGGGTCAGTTAGCTCTTCAGAAAGCTATCCAGTCACTTTCCCTGGGGCAGGTTCATTCTTTGCAGTTGGATAAATTCCTGCTGACTAGGAGTCTGTCCCTGCCTCCTTTCTATTCTTATTGCTTTCTTTCCCAGGGCAGCAGGATGCTGTGTGAGGGGATTCACCCTCACTTCTCTTGGTCAGTTTTAGTTCCCTCTTGAAATTGAAATATGTCCATGGTGACTAAACTCACTGCAAAAAAATGAATCTCAAACCTCTTTCAGATCACCCCCACCTCCCAGGGAACCCTAAATAGGCTCTTGGAAGCTTATTAAGTGCTTCCTACTGCCCACCTTCCTTAGGGGGGTTGAAATTTTGATAGTTTTTAGCACTGGACTAGTCAATTACCTGACTCCCCCCTCTCCAGGCCAGATTTCTCTATCCCAGGATGATTAGACATATCAGACTGCTTTAGCAGATTTGCCTTTCCCCTCTTCCTGGTGCCACCTCAAGCCAGCTAGCATGCTTCTCAAAGTTCAACCAAACCCACAGAAAGGAAACCCCTCTCCACCCTTTGCCAGAACTCTCCCACTTTTAGGGATGGCTCCCTCCTGCAGGGTGGCCTGCAAGTTTCAGAGCTCAGGGCTGGCAGCAGCTTTGCATTGAGAATGGGGCTTAGCTGTCCCACATTTTCCAGCCTCAGAGGCAAGAAACTCAGGGTTTTACCTTGAGCAATTTATCTCTTTGTCCATCTCTCTCTAGATCGATGCTCTGAATCCTCCTTCTCTTTGGGTTCTCAAAAACAGCTCACTCGGGCAAGATTTTGTCCCCACTCAGCCATTTATTGTGAAAGAGATGGTAAGTCCACACATAAACCAATGTTACCTTGCCCAGATCCCCCTGTTGGCTGTTATGAAGGGTATTTATTAGGGATAGAAGCTTACAGTTAGCAGGCCATAAAGCCTAAGTTGCTTCCTTCACCAAAGTCTATTGTCACATGTTGGAGCAAGATGGATGCTGACATCTGCCAAGGGTTCAGACTTCCTTGGTTCTTTTCTTCCTGGAGTTTGCCTTTCACTGGACTCAGCTGCTCTGATAGCTCCACAAGGCCAGCTGTAGACTATCAGGTGAATGGCTCATCTCTCTCTTCCTGGGGACTCTGCCATGTTAAGCCTTCTCTTTGCCCCTCTGTGTGCTTATTTCCCAGGCTCCAGCATTAAAACTCCAAACTCTTTATTAGAACACCAGTAAGTCTACTTTAGTCCATAGTTCATTCTCCAATCCTGAAGATTCTAGATGGTGTTGCCTACTCCAACTCTAATTGAGAGGAGACTTTGTTCCCATGGGCAGATGAATGGCTACTATAGAGTTATGGTGAAGGCAGCAATGGAGAAAACTTTATCATTCTTGTGGAGGCAGTGGCCACTAGAGGTTTAGAGGGCAGGAAGGGAGAGAGAAATGCAGGTGAAATATGGGGGCATTTTGGGAACTTGGGAATTTTCCTGAATGACTTTACAATGACAGATACGGACCATTACAAATCTTGCCATAACCTCTAAAATTGTGTGGGAGAGAGTGTAAAGTACAAGGTAAACTACAATCCATAGTTAGTGGCAATACTCTGAAGGTTTGACCAATTGTAAGTAATGTACCACACTAATGAAAGATGTTGTTAAAGTGGGAAAATGTGGGAAGTGTAGGAAGTGGCATATGGGAAACCCCAATATTTTTATGTATCATTTATGTACTCTAAATACCTTTTTTTAAAAAAAAAATTTAAGTTTAAAAACAAACAAACCAACAAACAAAAATCTCCAAGCTCCCTTCTCTCCAGTGCAGTTTCTCTGCAAGTCCCAACCCACCAACAGGGCAGGGACTCGAGTCCTACAGATATGGCTCAATCAAAGCCTTAATAATTATTGAATCAAGTAAAAGAGAAACTTCTGAATCCAATATAATCTAATATACCCAGAGGAAATGACTGTTTCACAAACATAATCCAATATCTATTTTTGGAATTCATAAATAATGCCAAACTGCTGCAACTTGGTTGTCCTTATGTCTGAGGTTGGTCTCTTGTAGACAACATATAGATGGCTCATATATTTTTATCCATTTTATCAAACTATGCAATTCAATTGGGAAGTTCAATCCATTAACATTCAGTATTATTACTGTAAAGGAATTACTTCATCCATTTTGTCCTTTGGCTTTCTGTTTTCATATTATTCTGTTGTCTTTTTCTTGTCCTTTACCTTACTTAATAATCTTCATTTCTAAATTATTCTCCAAATCTCTCACCCTTGTTTTTTTTCTTTCAGGCTGCAGTACCTCCTCTAATATCTCTTGCAAATCTGATCTTTTAGTAACATAACAATGCTGGTTGTGTTGGATCATGTTTTGTGATGAACTAATGGTTTAGTATAATTTATTTCATTCCTCCTGACAAGTTAAAATTTTAGATTGCAAGGTGTGATGGTAATTGCTTTCCTAGAATAGAATATTCAAAAGAGAAACTCCTGTCCAAATTGAGGTTTGTTTAGCTGGACAGTGTGTTGACCTTCCTTGCCTTCCTTGCCACACATGTCCCCTGCCATTCTCGTGCTTCAATGATAAATTCCAAAATATGTATATTTGTCTCAGGTTCTGTTTCCAAGAAAATCCAAATTATTAAAAATTGTACTTTATTTAATTCCTTCAGATGTAATAAATGCACCCAATTTATCAACAATTTAGCAAGTGTTATATTTAATAATGAGGTTAATTATGGCATTTTCTCTACAATGTGTGTTTGATTATTCTCATTACAAGTAAAAAATATAGGAATTGACACTCTCAATTAAACCCATCAAGTATAATACTGCCATTTGAATATACAATGGAATTCTTGTGAAAATGATATTTAATTTTAGGAGAATTTTATAAGAAAATGTATTAGTTCACAGCATTTTAGTCTGTGTTTCAAATACTGTGAAACAGTTTGCTCAGCATCCATTCTAAACTATTTTTTTTTCACTTAACCTGCTGTACTCTCAAGATATACATGCTTTTTTTCTCAGCTCTAAAAATAAAGTTCTGATTGGCTAAAGTAGACTTACTGGTATTCTACTAGACTTATTGTGATTCTAGCAATGGAAGAAATTATATTATTGGCCACTGGAGATTCTGAGGGCAGGGAAAGGGAAAAACAGTTGTAATACATGGTCATTTTCAGGACTTGGAAGTTGTCCTGAATGATGTTGCAATGACAGATACAAGCCGTTATGTATCTCAGCATAACCTACAGAATTGGGTGGGAGTGTAAACTACAATTTAAACTAATCCATGCTTGGTGGCAGTGCTCCAAAGTGTTTTTATCAATTGCAATGAATGTACCACATTAATGAAGGCTGTTGTTAATGTGAGAAAATGAGGGTGATATGGGTGTGGAGCATATGGAAATCCCCTATAATTTTTATGTAATATATATGTAATTTAAGTATCTTTAAAAATGAAAAAAAAAAAAAAAAGAAATACACTAATGGAAAAGGCATTTGTTGTGGTGAACTTAATATTTCCTCCTTCTTGACATCTGGAATCTGGATGGTTGCTGAGAGGTGCCCTAAGATTGAAACCCAGAGAGCTGCCACCTGCAAAACAGCAGCCATAACAAAGGAAGAACATTTTATGTGTTCAGTCTCAGGGATATTGGGGATGTGTGTAATGAAAGAACATATCTCACTTATACAATCTGATCAGCTTCCCAAAGACTCCCACATCTCCAACATAAAGTCTGTTACGAATATTTGGCATTTAGTAGACTATTTTTTACTTGACACAAACACAGTTTTTCACCCCCATTTTCCCTGATTTAGGCTAGGGAAAGTACAATATTCTCTGTCTCCACAAAACATCTGCTCCTCAGTGCTCTCAGAAATTCATCAAGATGACATGAACAGAATCCCAATGCCATGATACTAAATCCCACCACATACATGACCCAAGGCCCATTTTATGCTCATCACACTTTGTCCTTCAGACAACATGATTTCTAGTAATTTTAAATTTATGGAGCCATTATTGTGAGTGTAAATACATGTGTACATTTGTGTGTATGTAGTATGGGTTTTCCACCATTATAGCTCTAATCTCTGATTTTAAAATTAAATTGGATTACATGGTGTTAATATTGGGGCTGGGTTATGGAAAAATATACCAAATGTACACTATGCACCATAGTTAGTAGTAATAGTCTGATGAATTTCTTCCATAATCTGTAACAAATGTTCCACAGCAATGTAAAGTGTTTGTGGAGTGGTGGTATATGGGAATTCTGCACATTATGCATGATTGTTTTGTAAGTTTACATCTTCTCTGTTAAAAAATATATATTAAAAAAAATGAAGGTGAACTTAAAACATTTTCAGATAAACTTGGACTCTGGAGTCAGTCCAATCTAGGTAAAAAAAAAATTAAGTTGGAGAGTGTGAATCAAATGTCCATATGATTGTAGAACAAAATGATTGATATGAACTCATATTTTACATATCTTATTCAATTCCAAAGCAACCAAGGGTCACTGAAGAAAGTTGATTAATAAATAATTGCAGGGTATTGTTAGTGGGAACTAATGGTAAATAGGGCATATGAGTTTTCATGTAGCATGAAAATTTAGTCCATACTTCATGCAGAATCACCTGAATGAAAATAAATATCAGTGACTGGAAACTAACACAATGGACTCCAGCAAATTGACAATAAAAATGATCTTCTTATCTCCGACTATATTTGGAATCCTCGAGAATGTCTCTTTGTTTACTGTTATCTCTTCATTTCCTTCACTGGGTGCAGGTGAAGGTCCACAGATTTAATTCTCAAACACTTGATTGTGGCCAACTCTTTGATCTTTTTCTCTAAAGGAGTCCCATATACAATGGCAGTTTTTGGGGTGTCCTTTGACACCATCTGCCACCTAAGTAACTTCCAGGCCATCACAATTAGCCCCAGGAACTCCAGGTGGACAGTATTTAAAATAAAAGCCTCACAGTACTTTGGTCCCCCAATATCCTCTGCTGGATGCTTTTAAGTATCATTATTCCTATATATTTAATGGACTAATGGAACAAGAACAACATCATAAAGGAAAGAGGTTATGGATATTGTTCTTCTATACTTCACAACAAAATCACAAGCTCCTTGTTTACAGCATTATTATTACTCTCAGATAAAAACCAAAAAAAGCATTCCATTGAAAGCAAACTACATGGAAATGTATCTCAGAAATAAAATTTTAGTTAATTAAATACAACAATGCCTAAAATGTAATACATCATAAATGTGTTTCCTGGCTCAGCCAGGAAAGAAGTCAGTTTAATATTGAAAATCAGTAAATGAAATTCACCAGAGTAACACAATAAAAATAGTTATGTGATCATATCCTTAGACATAGAAAAAGTAATTGGCAATTTCCAACTTCCAATTCCTGAAAAATCCCTCTACTCCTAATAATAGATCAGAACTTCTTCAAAGTGATCAATGGTGTCTATGTAAAACCTACATCTACTATCAAACTTAACTGTGAAAAGCTGAATTGTTTTCCTTTAATGTAAGGAATAAGGCCCATATTTGGTCTCTTTATGTTTAATTAACTTTGTACTGCAATTTCTAGTAATTGCAACCAAGGAAGAAAAATAAACAAAAGAAATTTAGATTGTAAAAGAAGAATGGAAATAACTATTATCTATTGAGAAAATGTGAATTTATGCACAAAAAGATACTAAAACTAAGAAGTGAGTTTAACAAATTTACAAAATACAGAATTGATATAAAATCAATTTTAGTTCTGTACAGCAAACAAAAACAATAGTTGATTGATTTTCAAAAAAATCCACTTACAATAGAATTGAAAAATATGAATACTTGGAATATTTATGGATTATTTGGCAAACATAATTTCTGAATTGTAGGGCTCTGGAGTAGCAGTGTCTAATACCCTGAATCTGGTTAGATCTGTTGGATACATAAAGAAGTAAAGCTGAAGCTGGGTGGAGAAAGTAGGCAATATAGCATAGACTAAATCTAACTTTTCATAGCCAGGCCATACCACAAGCTCTTTTTCTACCCAGAAAAGAAGCTCACAATACTTCTAGTGCTTCCCTTAAACACAAGTAGCTTCTACCAACACTTCCAATAGTCTAATGAGAATAAGAGTATCTTTCTTCAGCTCTGATTAAACCAGAATTTCAGGCAGGGAATGCATCCATTCTTTCACACAATAACTTGCCTCTTTCCTTACTTGGTTCTTGCAGAGGCACAGATTCACCTCTCTCACATCTAAATGATCTCAGCTACAGAGAAATAAAACTTTTAATCATAGAAAATGGAGACAGAATATCATCCTTGAATATTATTCTTCTCTCACATATTTTAAATTAACCCAGCTGAGTACTTGAGGTGAAGAACATCAAGATAGAGGAAAGGGCAAGCTGCTGACAAGCACAACATTCACTATAGTTGAGTCTTTGGTTTGAAATTCCTGTGGTTTTTTTTTCTTCTACAAAAAAGTGTCTCCTAACCAACTGCTTCAGAAACATGTGGGTCATGTACTAAAATTAAGTTTCCTGGATCCCAGAAAAACCAATATGATTGCACTTATCTTCCAGTCATGCTTAAATTTTGCTGCACATTAGAGTGTTTAAAAAAACCCAAGCTTAGGTCTTATATACAAGACCAAGTAATTTAGTATCTCTGTGTGTTAGACCAAGACTTCAGCAATTAATTTCTCAACAGATGTTTCTTATTTGCAATTGAATTAAAAAATCTACACATCTTTTCATTCATAAATATATATGTGACTCACCTGGGAATATTGCTAAAATCAGATTTGGACATAGTATGTCATGCTGTACATGACAGTCTGTATTTTTAATATCAATATATATGTGACTCACCTGGGAATATTGCTAAAATCAGATTTGGACATAGTAGGTCTGTGCTGTACATGACAGTCTGTATTTTTAACAAAAGTCCTTGGGTTGCACTGTAAATACTTAGTTCCTCTTTAACCTCAAGTAAATTAATTTTATAAACTAGCACAATAAGCAACATGTAGGAACATTATAGTAACATTGAAATAAATTAACTAAACATACTGTAATGCATTTTTATTAATGAAAAAAAAAAAAAAACAAGAAGACTAGACTATCCCCATTCATGATTTCCACTGAAACATCACCTCAGAGTTAAAAAATTTCATATCATAGGAGATGAGAGGGCACTGTTGAGTAATCATATGTCATGGTGTTTAATTAGAAAAACCATCCAAAGTGAAAGTAATAATAAGTCTTCATTCACTTAGTCCAACAGAAAGCAAAATGCAAAAACTTCTACCAGTTTCCCAGGGTGATAATTTCCTATGGATAAGCAACAGGCAAGGATCAAATGGATGCAGCACTTAGGGTGGAACTGTCTCAATACCAATAAACCCTGATAAAAGGCTCCTGCTTTTTTATAAACCCATGTAACTAGGGGGAGAGATAACAGGAAAGTGTAGGAGTGCAAACGTTCTGAGTCAGAGTGGAGAAAAATGCATGAGAGAAGGCCACAATAAGGAAGTCTTGCAAGAGATTCCTGGAAAGTGATTCAGCTGAGGACCCCAAGGAAGAGGCCACCAAATGAAGGCAGCTGGACTAGATATCCAGCTTTGCATATGAGCAGAGCTTGCATGTCCAAGGTGGTCTGAATCCTTGATTGCAACCCCCCCCCCCCTAGACAATGCAACACACTGACTAGGCACAAAGTCTAGTGTGGGGAAGGCACTTTATCTCCTTCAGATATGCTAGGAAAAATTTTGTAATTGCCTATTGATATGCCTGAGAGATCAAAAGTAGAATTTGAGCCTGAATATGGCTCCTCAAATACGTCTTAAAATAAACTAAGATGAGAAATAAATGCCTTCAAAGAAGTATCTGTTTTCATACCCATAGGTGGTCCTTTTCAGATTTACACAAAATTCAGTCACTTCCACATGGGTTAGTTTTACAGCTTCCTATTGAAAATAAACTTTTATATCTTTACAAATTTTTATTCAATATTTACTTAAATTAACTACTTTATAAAGCATTTCATATAACAGTTTGATAAGTTCTATTTAAAACACAACTTAAATTTACATAATTATCATCAATGTTGTATGTATTTCTACCACCAAATATTATTTGGATTTACACCATTTGCACATGCACCATACCGGAAAGTTCTGATTCTCCAGATACTGCCTGTTTGAACCCTGCATCTTATCTCTCCTTAGGTCATCTGACCATCCATCAACACTGAGATATGTGAGATTGGAAGCCCAATCTTCACTGGTGTAGAGTCAGTGATGGTCAGTCTCATGTGTCACCTTGGCCAGGTAATGGTGCCTAGTTGGGCCAAGAAAACCCTCATATGAATGTACTGTGAAGACATTTATTGGACTTAAATGATCAGTGAGGTGATTGCAACAACGGCTGATCAGATTTACAATCAACAAAGGAGATTGATTTCAGCAGTGAGATATGTCTCATCCAATCAGTTGAGGGCCTTTTATATCCTGCTGTCTCATCTATGAGCTTCATTGGAGTTTGTAGGATCATGTCATGTGCAAATAATGAAATTTTTACTTCTTCTTTTCCAATCTGGATGCCTTTTATGTCCTTTTCTTGTCTCGGTGCTCATGCAAGTACTTCTAAGACAATGTTAAATAGGAGTGGTGATAGTGGGCATCCTTGTCTAGTTCCTGATCTCAGAGAGAAGGCTTTTAGGATTTCACCATTGAAGATAATGTTAGCTGTGGGATTTTTCATATATACTCTTTATCATATTCAGAAAGTTTCCATCTATTTCTATCTTTTGTAGTCTTTTTATGAGGAAAGTGTGCTGTATTTTGTCAAATGCTTTTTCTGCATCTATAGAGATGTTCATGTGATTTTTTCTTTCAATCTGTTTATGTGGTGTATTACATTGATTGATTTTCTTATATTGAACCATCCTTGCATACCTGGGATGAAACCCACTTGATCATAGTGAATAATCCTTTTGATATGTTGTTCAATACAATTAGCAAGTATTTTGTTGAGGATTTTAGCATCTAGGTTCATTAGAGAAATTGGTCCGTAATTTTCCTTTCTTGTGGTATCTTTATTTGGTTTTGGTATTAGGGTAATGATGGCATCATAGAATGAGTTAGGCAATATTCCTTCTACTTCTATTTTTTGGAAGAGCTTAAGTAGAATTGGTGTTAGCTCTTTCCGGAATGTTTGGTAGAATTCAGCTGTAAAGCCATCTGGTCCTGGACACTTCTTAGTTGGGAGGATTTTGATGACTGAATCTATCTCTTTACTTGTAATTGGACTGTTGAGTTCATCTATCTCTTCTTTCATCAATGTCAGCTGTTTGTGGGTTTCTAGAAACTTGTCCATTTCCTCTAAATTGTCATTCATGTTGGCATATAATTTTTCAAAGTATCCTCTTATGATACTCTTTATTTCTGTGGGGTCAGTAGTGATATCACCTTGCTCATTCCTTATTTTATGTATTTGCATCTGTTCTCTCTTTTTTTTTGTTAGTCTGGCTAAGGGTTTGTCAATTTTGTTGATTTTCTCGAAGAACCAGCATTTGGTTTTGTTTATTGTTTCCAGTGCTTTCTTATTCTCTATTTCATTTAGTTCTGCTCTAATCTTTGTTATTTCCTTCTTTCTGCTTCTTTATGTTTAGTTTGTTGTTGTTTTTCCAATTCCTCCAAGTATGCAGTTAGGTCTTCAATTTTAGCACTTTCTTCTTTTTAATATATGAATTTATGGCTATGAACTTTCCTCTCAGGACTGCATTCACTTCATCCCATAGGTTTTGATATGTTGTGTTGTTGTTTTCATTAGTTTCAAGGTAGTTACTGATTTCTTTTGAGATTTCCTCTTTGACCCACTGTTTGTCTAAGAGTGTGTTGTTTAACTTCCATATCCTTGTGCCTAACCTGTTTCTCTGGCCCTTAGTGATTTCCAACTTCATTCCACTGTGGTCAGAGAAATTACTTTGTATAATCTCAATCTTTCTGAATTCATTGAGAGTTGTTCTGTGGCCTAGCATGTGGTCTATTTTGGAGTATGGTCCATGTGCATTCGAGAAGAATGTAAATCCCACTGTATTTGGGTGTAGTGTTCTGTATATGTCTATTAAGTCCAGGTCATCTAATGTATTGTTGTGTGCCTCAGTTTCTTTATTGGTTCTCTGTCTAGATGTTCTGTCTAATTTTGATAGTGATGTGTTGAAGTCCCCTGCTATAATTGTAGAGGCATTTATTTCTCCTCTTAGTTTTTCCAGAGTTTGATGCACATATTTTGAGGCACCCCGATTAGGTGTGTAAATGTTGATGATTGTTCTCTCTTCTTGAGAGATTACTCCATTTACTAATATGTAGTGTCCATCTTTGTCTCTTACAATAGTTTCGCATTTAAAGTCTATTTTGTCTGATATTAGAATAGCTACTCCTGCCCTTTTTTGGCTATTGTTAGCTTGTGAAATTGTTTTCCAGCCTTTCACTTTCAGGCTTCTTGAATCCCTGTGTCAGAGGTGGGTTTCTTGTAGACAGCATATAGATAGATCATATTTTCTTATCCATTTCTGCCAATCTGTGTCTTTTGATTGGTGAATTTAATCCATTAACATTCAGTGTTATTCTCGTAATGAATTTCTTATTTCAGCCATTTTTTCTTTGGGTTTATATATGTCATATGTTGTTTTGTTTCTCTTTTTGACATTTCAGTTGTTTTTAAAATTCTTCTCCAACTCACTCTCCCTTATTTTTTCCTTTCAACTTGTAGAGATTCCTTTGGTATTTCTTGAAGTGCAGGTTTCTTTTGACATACTCTCTTAATTTCTGTTTATCTGTGAATATTTTGAATTCTCCATCATTTTTGAATGCCAATTTTGCTGGATAGAAAATTCATAGTTGGAATTTTTTTCTTTTAGTATTTTGACTATGTCATACCACTGACTTCTTGCCTCCATGGTTTCACCTGAGAAATCAGCACTTAATTTTTTTGGTCTTCCCTTGTATGTGATGGTTCTCTTTTCTCTTGCTGCCTTGAGTATTTTCTCTTTGTCTTGAGCATTGAACATTTTGACATGTATATGTCTTGGAGTTGGCCTGTTGGGATTTATACTATTTGGGGTGCACTGTGCTTCCTGGATCTGCACATCCATCTCTTTCAATAGAGTTGTGAAGTTCTCAGCCATTATTTCCTTCAACACTCCTTCTCTTCCCTTTCCCTTCTCTTCTCTTTCTGGGTTGCCCATATTGTGTATGTTTGTGCGTTTTGTATTATCCCTTAATTTCTTGAGTCCATGCTGGATTTTTTTCCATCTTTTTGTCTATTTGTTCTACTATCTCTTTGATTTCAGCTGTATTGTCTTCCATATCACTAATTCTTTCCTCTCCCTGTTCAAATCTGCTGTTATGGGATTCCAGCGTCTTTTTCATTTCTGGCTTGTGCCATTGTTCACCATCATATCCATTAGCTTTTTAGGCATGTTTGCTATTTCTTCAGTATGTTCTCCCAGTGTCTTCTTTATATCCTTAATCTCTTCCTTCAGTTCTTTAAGTTGCTCCATGATATTTGTTTGGACAGCTTTGATTAGTTTTTCGATGTTCTGCATCGCTTCCTGGTTTTTATTTTGTTCATTGGACTGGTCCATGTTTTCCTGTTTCTCAGAGTCATTTATATTTTTTTGTTGCCCTCTGGACATCATATTATCTTGATGGGTTTGTTCAGTTGATTAGCTTTTCTCTATGCTCTAGGGTTTTATTTAGCTGGTAGTTCTGCATGTGAGTTAAGTTTTCTCTTTGACAGTTTTTCTTCTTATTTTATTTCCTTACTTCTTTCTATGTTCCCTTGAAGGCAAAAGATTAGGACCAGAGGAATCAAAATATGTAAGGAAGGCAGAAGGATAATAGTAATATCGATAAAAGTTAGAAGAGGGGCAAAATGAGACTTAATGAGATGAATATTTAACTTGTGTAGGCAGTGTAGAGTAATAGGAAAAAAAGTGGAGTTCCTGCAATGGACTGGGAAAGCAAATGGAGGAATATATATATAGTGATTTAGAAGGCTAGAATTATGAGGAGGGAGAGAAATAGTAAAGAAAGTGCTGAAAGGAAAAATTTAATACTAATTTAAAAAAAAGAAGAAAACAAAATAGATGGATTAGAAATTGACACCCTTAAGTTGTGGGCCTATGAAAAAATGTTGTATCTAAACGCCACAACAAAAAAATAAAATATATAAAAAAAATAAAAGCCACAACAGAAAGCAGAAGGCAGAAAGATGAAGGAAGGATAAGCAATAGTTTGTAATACAGAATCAATATAGGCAGCGAGTGGGAAATTACTGAAGAAGAAGCACAGCAAAGAAGCGACAAGCTAGCAGCACCTAATTTTAAAAAAATGAAAGAAAAAAGAAAGGGGTGAGGAAAGAGGAAAGAAAAGCAAGAGACCAGAAAGAAACAGAGAGAAACCAAAGATCCACACAGGCAAACAGTCAAATAGAGCTAAGGGGGGGGGGGTCAATGATTCCCCTAGGGTCCACTTGGATCCTCTCTGCCTACTTGTGTTTATCAATCAATTTCCCCACAGAGTTCTATATGCAAGTCCTGAAGCAGCTTTTAGCTATTAAACTAAATTAAAAAGAATTTATTTTTCATTTATTGAAGTGACCTTCTCACTTTTATTTTTATTTTTATTTTTTTAACGAAATGCAGGACCCAAAATAATTCCTCCTCTAGACTATGGAAGTGACCCTAGCTGGGCCCATGGAAATTAATCAAGCATGTCCCATTTCCTGGACTCCCCTGGATAGCTGTAGCTCTGATGTTAGTCAGTGCAGAGTACTAAAGATGGCCGATTCCACTCCTTCTGGAGCCAAGCACCAGCATCACTGAGTTGCTATGTAAATCACTTTGACTGCAGATTTGTGACTGCTCTCAGCCTGATGCTGATTCAGGTCAGCTTATCTGCTCCCCAAAGCTATGGGGTGGTGCAGGCAGCCAGCTCGATGTCGAAAATTAAAAATAAAAATACCCTTCCCTGTCCTCCAAATGGAACCCTCCCTCTTTTGGGGAATGTCCCTACTTTCTGGCTCCATGGCGGCCTGGGTCTTATCCCTGGGCAGCTATACAAATAAGCTCCCTCCCCTGACCAGAATCCCCCCACCTGTTCACCGGGTACCAATTAGCTCTGGCTGTTCTGTTCACACAAGTTCCAAGGGGCACCAGGCAGCCAGATCCCTAGAAAATAAAACTTTCTTGCCCTGCTCGTGGCTCCAAGTAACCATTTTATTATTATTTTTTCTCCCTAACCGTGGGGCTTGGCCCTCCATGCCAAGCACCACTGGCAAGCTTAGAACTCAGGAATGTTTACCATTCCATCCATGCCGTTGATCCACACAGATAGATGTCCCAAGTTTCTCACTCCACACGTGCACAGCACAGACCCCCGGGCAGGACCCCGTCCACAATCCGCCTTGCTCTGGGACCCTGATGTAAGTGCCCTCCTACACTAATGCCATCTTGCAGGAATGCTTTTTTTTAAAAATGCTCAATTACTGATCAATATTTCAAAAAGACAAAATATGGCATATCCATAAAATGGGAAATTATACAAATGTAAAAGAATGAAGTTCTCATACATGCTACAGCATAGATGAATCTTAAAAACATTATGCAAAGTGAACTAGACACAAAGAACAAATACTCTATGATTTTCCTCATAGGAAATGTCTAGAATTTGAAATCCATGGAGATACAGAATAGAGTAGAGATCACCACTGTTAGGTATGGATAAGGAGTTTCTGCTTAGTGAATATAAAATTTCTGTTTTAGGTGATGAAAATGCTTTGTATCTGATTGTGATGAGGGTAGAACAACATTAGAAATTAATGCCACTGAATTGTATCCTCAAAAGTCTTAACATAAATAATATATGTAATATATACATGCATTATGATATGTGTGTGTGAAAAAGATATTAAACTGCATGGTAGTTGTCCTGAAGAACCTCCCAATGAAAACATTAGAGGGTATTTGAGCATCAAAATAAAAATTTATTACTTTAATATATCATATTGCTATGAATGAAATAATCCTTAAATCCATTGTGATAATAAAAATAGAAAAGTGTAAAACTCCTGTTCTGAGGACTGTGAACTAATGCATTTAGAATGAACAGAAAAATTCTAACTACCATATGATTGTTTCAGACTAAAAATTATTAGTAAATGATAAGATCAATTTTTTGTTTTGTTGTGAAGTTATTAAGATAATTTCAAGTGATCACTCTAGGGATTACTTATTACAAAGGACAAAGAAAACCTCAAATATATAAACCTTTTTGATACTGTCATAAACAAACCCAAGGTCATGATGAACTAGAGAATAAGTATTGGCTGAAACTCTGCTTAGATTTGGGCTCACCTGTCATATGAACAGATTGAACATTTAAATCTCTGACAAATATATTTAACAGCTATAGTGAAAATTATAAGTTCAAATAAGAGAAGTCATGATTAGGGAAATTATAAATTATTCTAAATTTCTAAATCTGTTATATTGGAAGAATAGATTATCATATATTCCAAAATAGGGCCAGCCTATGAGATGTTGATTTCCTGAGGCTGTGTGCCTTGCCTATAGTTCCTGGATTTCTTTCATCCCTCAGGAGTACATTTGTTGAGACTTTATTTACCGTTGCAGTTAATGGGATCTTCCTGAGACCTCTGGAATTACCCCCCAACTCACTTTGAAATTTCTTAGGAGTTAAAATTCTTTTGTATTTAATATTTCACCCTTATGGTCAAAGTCTTTCAACAAATACATTGCTGGTTGATGCTTGGTAATAATCCCTTGGTGCCAGGGAGGCTCATCCCCAGGAGTCATATCCTACATCAGGAGGAAGGAGCGAGTTTACTTGATTAATTTGGCTTAGAAAGAAGCCTCATTTGAGTAACAAGGAGAATTTCAGGAGGTTACTGTTAGGAATTAATTTTATTTGGCTAAGCTTCATTTTCACAGGAATAACATTCATAAGTACAAGCAATAACAACAAGGACTTGGCATATTGGCCTGTTTACTTGTATTAGGTGCTTCCTATATATTCAGGAGATTTATGCCATTTTATTGAGATAGTATCAGTATTCCCTAGAATTGGAGTTTAATATTTTGTTGGCTTCTTTGTGGGCATCTAGCAAGAAAACTTTTGTATACCATAGTGATATGATCTAGGTGCATTTTCCACATATATCCCCCCACTATGAACACCCTGTATCATTGACATACATTCACTTATATATTAGTCCTCTAATATATAAGAACATTCTTATGATTATATTCTTAACTATAATCCTTAGTATAGAAAGTGCCACAAATTTAATAGCTTAAAATATCACCATTCTTTTTCTCACAGTTCATATTTCAGAAGTCTCCTGAACTTAGCTTGTTCCTCTGCTTAGAGTCTCACAAGCTTGAAATCAAATTTCAGGCAACTTAAGCTCTTATCTTTCAGATCTCAGAGAGAAAATACCTCTAGGATGATTCTGGTTGTTGGAAGAACTAATTTCCTTCTCATATTTTCATGTGACCCATTTTATCTTCAAAACCAACAAAAGTACATCAAATACCCCTAATGCCTCAAATGTATGACTGTCTCTTCTGAGATATTTCTGTTACTTCTACTTTAATGACTCATATGATTCTTTGGGCCTTCCAAGTTTATCCAGCATAATCTCCCTGTTTTAAGGCCAGATAATTAGCAGCATTAATGATATATGCAAATGCTGCAACATAAATAACCATGGTGTAATACCAGGTTTGGAGATCTGCATATGATATTTGGAGACTATTGAAATTTTGTCAAATTTATATTTATAAATATAAATTTTATATGTATATTCATTACATATATATATGTATATATATATATTTGTTATGCCTACAATGTCATTGCCCTTGGTTTCATCTTAGATGGTATTTTTTAAGGAAGAAACAAGTCAAAAACATAATTAAAATTTCCAATGTATTATTTTATTTTCTCATAATAAAACATGGGTTCTAAATCAGTAATTTCACATTTAAAATGTATTTTCTTTTTCATACAATTCTTTGGAAATTTAAGTACCTCATGGCATATGCAGAGCTTGGGAAAAGGACAGACTGTCACCTCTTTCCCATATTGAGTGCCAGATATCAGTCAACAAACTTTCCTGCCAAACCAGCTGTGGTTACACTTGTACATGATATCCCATGAGTGTAAAGGCTATGGCTATTTGATCCCCCAAAATAAAATATGCAGTCCTCTAATATATATTCAATTTAAGAGGTTTTAAGTAGATTTAATGCAAGCAAGGTTTTTATTTCATGGACTGAAACTAGACTTTATCAATGAATATGTTATAAGTTGACTGTAAATGTGTGAATAAAAGAATGGTGGAATGAATCAATGACCCCTGTCTGTTCCTGCAAATTTTATCCCCAAACTTCATGCCTTCTTTTCCTCCACAGTTGTGAATTTTAGGCATTCCTTAAATATCCACCTGCCACCTCACTTCCACTCAATTATTCTGGAATTCTTTATTCCTCTCCCAATGCCACCCTGTATCCTTTTTGACTGCCATCCCTCCATGGTTCATTTCCAGAATTAGCCAACCCTCTGAACTTCCATTGTCTCCACAACCTTCCTCCTCTATGCCTTCTTTCCCCCCTACCCTTCCATTGCCCTCAAAGTCCTAGCCCTTGACCATAGGGCATCCTCAGGTCCAATAGGACTTCCATCCACACACCCACACCTATTAACGCAATACTATGAAGCCTGATCTTTTCTCCAGGGGCATTTAGCTCTGTGATGCCAACTACCTTCCCCACATCCATTCACTGCCATTTCCATGTTTTGCATCCCTTTGTCATTGTCCTTCATAGCTTCCATCTCCTTTTTCTACCCTATATCCCTTCCTTGAGAAACTAAGTACCTTGGTCTTCTTCATACCCCACTCACTATTCCACTTCCCCTAATAATGTCCTTAAACTCCTCATAGCTATTAAATTTGTTTTGCCTCTTATTCATACCTGCCCTTTTCTATGCCTCTTATCCTTCTTTACTTTCTGTTTTCCCTGCATTTTTTATCCTCCTGTGCCCCAGAATCTGCACCCATGTATTATTCCTATGTACCCTTTCCCTGTGCACTTTTTATTACCCTGATCTATCACACACCCAGGAAAAGTCATTCCCCTAAATGATCCAACTTTCCTACCATGAAACTTTGACCTATAGTCTCAAAACTCACCTGCTATGCATAGTAAATGCTATTTATTTTGGGTGATTGCAGGCTTGGGAAGATTGGAAATATGGAATAAGCACGACCTAGACTTCCAGAGGTCTGGAGATATCACTACTCTTCCATACATGAGCATGTTACTGAGATATGCATCCAAAAGTTGATTGTGTGAGTGTGATTTTATGAATGTGAGTGTGACTGAATTTTATGTGAGTGTGTATGATTATGAGGGTGTTTTTATGTGGTGTGTTCATGAGTGTGAGTGTGTGACTTAGATTGAGGGAGTGTCAGTATGAAGATGTTTAAGTGAGTAGATGTGATTTGGGAGTGTGAGTGAGCATGCATGTGTGTGTCTGCATCTATGTGAAAAGTATAAATTTTGCATTTGTGCGTGTAAAGTTTGGGTTGTCCATCAAGTTATAACTTCTGATCAATAAAATGTGGCAGAAGAGTTGAATGGGACACAGGATCAAATTGTTTTTTGGTGAAAACAAATGATAGGTTGGTACACTTCTATCTTAGCTTTCTTCATTAATTAAAAAATCAATGAATTCTTATACTTTAAAATTTTGCAAAAATAAATGGAATTTGAGTAAGTAGCATTGTCTTATCCATTAAAAGAATGGTAGAATCTGCCTTTTTAAAATCTGATCTTGATTGTTTTATTTCTGTAGGAATCTTTTATAAACTTTTCTCTTTTTTCTATCTATGTGGTTCTAATTATCTATTACTAGTGGGGGACAATATTAGGAAAATATATTTTCCTAAAAATTTCCATGTTGATTGGCATTGATTTGTGCAAATAAATCCAGTGATTTTTATAATGTAAATTATTAGAAGCATGTTCTTTCTTTTTCTTATACTTCTTTGAAAATACTTCTCATTTATTTTGTCTGATTCTATATTTGCTCATAAATTAAATGATGTTAAAGATAATACAATGAAGATTAGGAAAAAAAAACTTACTTTGTGGAATAAAAGCTTCTAAGGGAATCAGTGAATAAAGTGATTTGCTGCCTGTCCCTCACAGCTCAGACAGGAACATTTACTGCTTTTCTTCATATGCATCCCTGTTTGCCTCCAGAGATGATGGAAAAGAAAGAGCTTCATGCAAAAGCTCAAATGGTCTCTTATGAGTTCCTGACTAGAAACTTGTAATTGTTTTTTGTAATTAAAAATTGCAAAAAAGTTTTTCAGAAATATTGTCAGCCCCCGTGACTGCATTCTCTCGATCCAGGTGAAATTGTAATTGTTCTGTGGGGAAGTGATGTCACAATCACAAAACCCTGTTTCAGGATCTTATTTCCTCTCTCACACACACATATTTGCAATCATGACCACCTCACTGGGACCAGAGTATTGGGAGTGAAAAGGATTTGGGTATGTATTTCCAATACCAATGGGAAAGGCAGATTCATAAGAGAAGGAGGCCTATCAAGAGTCAGGATGAGTGATAATACTATAAAAAGAAATTCTTCAGGGTTTGAAACTGTTCCAGTAACAAAGACACACAGATGAGAAGAATAATTCCTGAGGCATGAGCTAAACTAGTAAAGAAAAATGTGGGTCCTAGATCCAATACCCATCCCTGGTGTTCCCTATTGTAATTTGGTTAATTCCTCACTGATGGTAATATTAGTGTTTAATCCAGGTGACAATGAAATCTCTGACTTTTAGAATGATTAAGGACTGCAGTTCTGAAATTATTCTGCTTTTTAGTCAGTCTACCTTACAGGAATTATAGAGAAAATTTTCAAGGTTTATATAGGTGTGCATTTAATACATCCATGTTTGTAATAAAGAACAGGAAAAATCAACAGGAATCATCCAATCCTGTGCAGAAACTGTGTGTCTGAATGGCAGCTGATGGAAGAGAAATGTTTTCTTTAAGTCTGGGGGTATGAATTGCTTCATGGAGACAGTAAATATTCCTTTACTGAAAACATCTGTGGTCTGATGATTATGGTGAGACTGTTTTGTCCCTTGATGTTAGGGAAGGAGTATTTAAGGATAATGTAATTTTATTAATATACCTTTCAGTCAGTGTTTATCAGGCTGAAATGTCTCTTTCAATATTTTCTCTGGTTTAAAAACATATTATCAAACATAAGCTTTACTGTTTCTATTTACACAATGCAAAAGATTTCACACTTTGCAGATTCTATTTTTCATACAGCTTATATTTTAATAACTTTCACAAATCTCACCTTATTGCTAACTCAATTTAAATATTAATATATAAGTATATGATTCAAAATTAGTAATGATTTAGTTTCAATGCCATAGTATTTTTTTTTGCTTACAAAATTGTTTTATATATATATATATATATTTTTTTTTTAAAGCTGCTTAGATTACCTAAATATTAGATGGAAACTACAGGGATTCCCATGTTCCCCACCTCCCACACCTCCCACAACATCCCGCACAAAACCTCCCACAAGTGTGGCCTATCACCCTCAATGGACCTACACATCCTGGGGCCTTGCCACTAACCGTAGACCATACTCTCTCCCACACAGTTCTGAATGGTGTGTGCTGACTTAAAATGGCCTACATCCGTCGCCACAATGACACTCAGGACAACCCACAAGTCCCGAAAAATCACCTGTATTTCAAGTGCACATCCCCTCCCTGTCCCAAAAGTGTCCAGTGGCCACCGGCTTCACCTCACTATTATAATTTCTTCCACTGCTTGAATCACCATATGTGTACAGCAGAATGCCATTAAGTCCACTCTAGTCCATAGTTCTTCCCCGAATACTGAGGGGACTGGGATGGTGATGTCCACTCCAACTCTAAGTGAGAGAGGGCTTTTATCCCATGGATAAGGTGGGTGGGATTATCCTGCCTGCAGATGCAGGCCCTCTCCATTCCCTGGGATGGTCGTTGTCCATTGTTGCCTCCTCTCCAGGTGACTTGGATGAGTCTATTGAGCTGTAGGGTAGGAGCTGCAACTCCACTGAGATTCCACGCACACCTGGCACATAGGTAGGCCAGAGGCCCCAGTCTCTGGAAGTATACCTAAAAACTCCAGCATCACATATAGGTTTGAATAGAAGGGACTGATGAACCCTGTGCAGGGAGGACTTATTTGAGTCCAATTCTGTCACTCTCAGGAGCACAGATTCCAAAATAGAGCCCACTGATAAGGTGTCAGTCTCTGGGGCTATCCCCCCTTATATAGGACCTGGGTGTCTCCAGAGCCCTCAGGAGCCCCTCTGTGTGGGGTGATATGCACTTTGATGTTCTATGAGATCCTACTGAGGTGTGCATAAATGTTACCTCTGGGATGACCTCCCAAATCTCTTTGAAGTCTCTTAGCCACTTGAATTCATTTGTCTTTACCTTTTACCCCTTTTATTCAAGGCCTTTTTCTAGTCATGTTGCCAGTTGGCACTTGGTATTAATCCCTTGTCTCCAGGAAAGCTCATCCCTGGGAGTCATGTCCCACGTTGGGAGGAAGGTAATGCACTCATAGGCTGAGTTTGGCTTAGAGAGAGGCTAACCCTTAGGCACCCCATAACAGTAAGCTATGTTTCAGTTACAAGAGCAAAGACTCATAAGGGTAGTCATCAATAACAAGAACTCATCAGTGAGCCATCCTCTTTTGACAGACACTGTCGCTGCACTCAGAAGACTGTTGCTTCTCCCTTGGAGAATGTGGCAGAACTCTCCAGGCTAGGAATTCAGATTCCCTCATTTGTTGAGTGATTGTCCACCCACCATGACCATGCCCCATTCTTTGATCATTTGAACAATCTTGTATAACTTTCATATATATTCAGATGAACTTACTCCCATGAATCCCCCCTCCCAGACACCCCCCACCAATAATCCCCTGCAGTACCCATTGTAACCCTTCTGTGATCTAAATCTTCCAAGAACATGTGGCCCATTTAATAATCAAATACACTTAATAGGAAAAAGAAACAACAATGATAAGCTTACATACAAGAGACAAACATAAGGAAACTCAGGGAAAAAGAACAAACAAACAAACAAACAAACAAAAAATAAAACAAAACAAAAAATAATTAGCTGATTGGGACATTCAAAAAAATGGGGAAAAAAAAGCAAAAGAAATGCCTTTAAAAAAAAATTCTTATTTTCTTTTTATCACTGTGTTGTCAAATGTCTGGTGTGCCATGACACCTTCCCCCTCTCAATCCCCAGTGTCTCCCAAATTTTCATTTAATTTTCAAAGAAGTTTTAGGTCACAGCAAAGTCACACACGGAATACCAGAGACTCCCCAGACACCAACCACTCCCCCCTTCCCCACCCCATATTAAAACTCTTTTTTGGGGGGGTGGGGATGTTAGCATTGTTATAACTGTTATAGAGATAGCAAAATATAGAAATGAAACATTGTCAATGGTTTACAATATAGTTTACAATTTAGATGATACAGTTTAATAAGTTTTGATGATATTTACCATGTGCTGTGTCCATTACTGTAAGGTAATGAAAAACCTTTCCCATGACAACTAAATACCCCATTAGATCTTAACTGTTCCTTCCTCCCTACCCCCCTGGGTCATATGACACTTCCCTGTCTTGACTCATGGAATGTCAAAATTCATAGTTACATGCCCTGGGTATTTGAACCTGCACTTCCTAATCAACCCACCTGTCACTGCTGCACCACCAAACCCAGTATTATCACTACTCATCTTTCCTATCCATCAATATGCAACTATTCTCTATCCCTTTAACATAGATTATGCCCATAAGGCTGATGGCTCAAAACCTGCTTTTCTCTTTCTTTCCCTTGTTAACCTATCTTTCAGAGAATGGTTCTCAGAGACTGCTCACTTTCCTCAGTTCAAATCAGTGAGGTCATATACGCTTCTTCCTTCAGTGACTGGCTTGCTTCACTCAACATAAGGTCTTCAAGATTCATCCATGTTATTCCATGTGTTAGCACTTTATTCCTTCTTACAGCTGAGTAATATTCCATTGTATGTTTGTACCACATTTTGCTTATCCATTTTTCGGTTGATGGGCACTGGGGCTGATTTCAAGTTTTGGCAATGGTGAACAATGCCGCTATGAACATTGGTGTGCATATATCTGTGTCTCTGCTTTCAGTTCTTCTGGGTATATACCCAGCAGTGGAATTGCTGGATCATACAGAAGATCTATTGTTAGTTTTCTGAGGAACCGCCAAACTGTCCTCCACACTGGCTGGACCATACCACAGTCCCACCAGCAGTGGATGAGGGTTCCTATTCTTCCACATCCTCTCCAACATTTAGTGTCTGTTGTTTTTTTGATAGCTGCCATTCTGATGGGTGTAAGATGGTATCCCATTGTAGTTTTGATTTGCATTTCCCTGATAGCAAGCGATGTTGAGCATTTTTTCATGTGCTTTTTAGCCATTTGTATTTCTTCTTTGAAAATGTATCTTTTCAGGTCACTTGCCCATTTTTTAAATGGGTTGTTTGTCTTTTTATTTTCAAGGTGTAGGATTTCTTTATATATGCAGGATATTAGGCTCCTATCAAATATATGGTTGCTAAATATTTTCTCCCATTGGGTAGGCTGCCTTTTTATTTTTATTAATAACATCCTTTGAGGTGCAGAAGTTTTTAATGTTGAGGAGATCCCTTTTATCTATTTTTTCTCTTGCTGCTCATGCTTTGGCTGTAAAGTTCATGAAACCATTACAAGGTTCTGTAGATGCTTCCCTACATTGTCTTCCAAGGTCTTTATGGTTTTGGCTCTTATATTTAGATCTTTGATCCATCTTGAGTTGATTTTTGTATAAGGTGTGAGATGGTATTCTTCTCTCATTCTTTTGGATATGGATATCCAGTTCTCCAAACACCATTTGTTAAAGAGGCCATTCTCTCCCAACTGAGCGGGCTTTGTGGCCTTGACAAATATCAGATAACTGTATATGCAAGGATCTAAAACTGAACTCTCAAATCGGTTCCATTGGTCAGTAGGTCTATCCTTGTGCCAATACCACACAGATTTGATCACTGTAGCTTTGTAGTATGTTTTAAAGTCAGGTAATGTGATACCTCCAACTTCATTTTTCTGTTTCAATATGTCTTTGGCAATTCGGGGCCTCTTGCCTCTCCAAATATATTTTGTGGTTAGTTTTTCCAGTTCCTTAAAAATACAGTGTTGACTTTTATTGGGATTGCATTAAATCTGTAGATTAGTTTCGGTAGGATAGACATCTTGATGATGTTTAGTCTTCTTATCCATGAACAGGGAATATTTTTCCATTTATTTTAAATCTTCCTTTGATTTCCTTTAACACTGTTGTGTAGTTTTCTGTATATAAGCCCTTTACATATTTAGTTAAATTTATTCCTAGGTATTTGATTCTTTTAGTTACTATTGTAAATGGTATTTTTTTCCTGATTTCCTCCTTAGTTTGCTCGTTATTGGTGTACGGAAATGCTACTGATTTTTGAGCATTGATCTTATAGCCTGCAACATTACTGAACTCCTTTATAAGTTCTAGAAGCCTTGCTGTGGATTTCTCAGGGCTTTCTATGTATAGGTTCATGTCATCTGCAAATAATGAAATTTTTACTTCTTCTTTTTCAATCTGGATGACTTTTAAGTGCTTTTCTTGCCTCAGTTCTCATGCAAGTACTTCTAAGACAATGTTAAATAGAAGTGGTGATACTGGGCATCTTTGTCAAGTTCCTGATCTCAGAAGGAAGGCTTTTAGGATTTCACCATTCAAGATAATGTTAGCCGTGGGATTTTCATATATACCCTTTATCATTTTCAGAAAGTTTCCATCTTTTCCTATATTTTGTAGTGTTTTTATGAGGAAAGAAAGAGTGCTGCATTTTGTTGAATGCTTTTTCTGCATCTATAGAGATGAACATGTGATTTTTTTCTTTCAATCAGTTTATTTGGTGTATTACATTGATTGATATTCTTATATTGAACCATCCTTGCATACCCGGGAAGAAACCCACTTGGTCATGGCATATAATCCTTTTGATATCCTGTTCAATGCGATTAGCAAGTATTTTTTTGAGGATTTTAGCATCTAGGTTCATTAGAGAAATTGGTCTGTAATTTTCCATTCTTGTGGTATCTTTATTTGGTTTTGGTATTAGGGTAATGTTGGCATAATAGAATGAGTTAGGCAATATTCCTTTTACTTCTGTTTTTTGCAAGAGCTTAAATAGAATTGGTGTTAGCTCTTTCCGGAATGTTTGGTAGAATTCAGCTGAGAAGACTTCTGGTCCTGTGCTATTCTTAGTTTGGAAGTTTTTGAAGACTGAGTCTATCTCTTTACCTGTAATTGGGGTGTTGAGTTCATCTATTTCTTCTTTCTTCAATGTAGGCTGTTTGTGAGTTTCTAGAAACTTGTCCATTTCCTCTAAATTGTCATTCTCGTTGGCATATAATTTTTCAAAGTATCCTTTTATGATACTTTTTATTTCTGTGGAGTCAGTAATGATATCCACTTGCACATTCTTTATTTTATGTATTTGTATCTGTTCTCTCTTTTTCTTTGTTAGTCTGGCTAAGGGTTTGTCAATTTTATTGACCTTCTTGAAGAACCAGGTTTTGCTTTTCTTTACTGTTTCCAGTGCTTTCTTATTTTCTATTTCATTTAGTTCTGCTCTAATCTTTGTTTTTTCCTTCTTTCTGCCTCCTTTAGGTTTAGTTTGTTGTTGTTTTTCCAATTCCTACTAGTGTGCAGTTAGGCCTTCAATTTTAGCCCCTTTTTCTTTTTTAAGATATGAATTTATGGCTATGAATATCCTCTCAGGACTGCTTTCATTGCATCCCATAGGTTTTGATATGTTGTGTTGTCATTTTCATTAGTTTCAAGGTAGTTACTGATTTCTTTTGAGATTTCCTCTTTGACCCACTGTTTGTCTAAGAGTGTGTAGTTTAACTTACATATCCTTGTGCTTAACCTGTTTCTCTGGCCCTTGGTGATTTTCAATTTCATTCCATTGTGGTCAGAGAAATTACTTTGTATAATCTCAATCTTTCTGAATTCATTGAGAGTTTTCTGTGGTCTAGCATGTGGTCTATTTTGGAGTATGTTCCATGTACACTTGAGAAGAATGTAAATCCTGCTGTATTTGGGTGTAGTGTTCTGTATATATCTATTAAGTCCAGGTCTTCTAATGTATTGTTGAGTGCCTTTGTTTTTTTTATTGATTTTCCATCTAGATGTTCTGTCTAATGATGATAATGGTGTATTGAAGTCCCCTGCTATAATTGTACAGGCATTTATTTCTCGTCTTAGTTTTTCCAAAGTTTGCCACATGTATTTTGAGGCACCCCGATTACGTGCGTAAATGTTGATGATTCTTCTGTCTTCTTGAGAGATTACTCCTTTTACTAATATGTAGTGTCAATCTTTGTCTCTTGCAATAGTTTTGCATTTAAAGTCTATTTTGTCTGATATTAGAATAGCTACTCATGCCATTCATTGGCTATTGTTAGCTTGTGAAATGATTTTCCAGCCATTCACATTCGCCTCCTTGAATCCCTGGGTCGAAGGTGGGTTTTTTGTAGACAGCATATAGATGGATCATATATTTTATCCATTCTGCCAATCTGTGTCTCTTGATTGGTGAATTTAATCCATTAACATTCAGTGTTATTACTCGTAATGAATTTCTTACTTCAGCCAATTTTTCTTTGGGTTAATGTATGTCATATGTTGTTTTGTTTCTCTTTTTGTCTTTTCAATAGTTTTTAATCTCTCCTCCAACTCTCTCTCTCTTGTTTTTTCCTTTCAACTTGTAGAGATTCCTTTAGTATTTCTTGAAGTGCAGGTTTCTTATTGGCATACTCTCTCATTTTCTGTTTATCTGTGAATATTTTGAACTCTCCATCAGTTTTGAATGCCAATTTTGGTGGATAGGGAATTCGTGGCTGGAACTTTTTTTCTTTTAGTATTTTGATTATGTCATACCACTGTCCTCTTGCCTCCACGGTTTCAGCTGAGAAATCAGCACTTAATCTTATTGTGCTTCCCTGTATGTGATGGTTCTCTTTTCTCTTGCTGCCTTGAGTATTTTCTCTTTGTCTTGAGCATTGGACATTTTGACAAGTATATGTCTTGGAGTTGGCCTGTTGGGATTTATACTATTTGGGGTGCTCTGTGCTTCCTGGATCTGCACATCCATCTCTCTCTATCGGGTTGGGAAGTTTTCAGCCATTATTTCCTTCAACACTGCTTCTGTTCCCTTTCCCTTCTCTTTTTCTGGGATGCCCATAATGTGTATGTTTGTGTGTTTTGTATTATCGGTTAATTCCCTGAGTCTATGCTGGATTTTTTCTATCTTTTTGTCTATCTGTTCTACTATCTCTTTGATTTCAGCTGTATTGTCTTCCATATCACTAATTTTTTCCTCTGCCTGTTCAAATCTGATGTTATGTGAATCCAGAGTCTTTTTGATTTCTTGGATTATGTCATTGTTCACCATCATATCCATTATCTTTTTAGGCATGTTTGCAATTTCTTCAGTATGTTCTCCCAGTATCTTGTTTATATTCATAATCTCTTCCTTCACTTCTTTAAGTTGGTCCATGATATTTGTTTGGATAGCTTTGATTAGTTGTTTGATGTTCTGCATTGCTTCCTTGTTTTTAATTCATTCATTGAACTGGTCCATGTTTTCCTGTTTCTCAGAATCATTTGTCCTTTTTTGTTGCCCTCTGGACATCATATTATCTTGATGGGTTGTTCAGTTGATTAGCTTTTCTCTATGCTCTAGTGTTTATTTAGCTGGTGGTTCTGCATGTGAGTTAAGTTTTCTCTTTGGCAGTTTTTCTTCATATTTTATTTCCTTGCTCATTTCTATGTTCCCTTGAAGGCAAAAGATTAGGACCAGAGGAATCAAAAGATATAAGGAAGGCAGAAGGATAATAGTAATATTGATAAAAGTTAGAAGAGGGGCAAAATGAGACTAAATGAGATGAATGTTTAACTCATGTAGGCAGTGTAGAGTAATAGGGGAAAAAGTAGAGTTCCTACAATGGACTGGGAAAACAGAGGAATATATATATAGTGATTTAGAAGGCCAGAATTATGAGGAGGGGGATAAATAGTGAAGAAAGGCCTGAAAGGAAACAGTTAATACTATTTATAAAAAGGAGAAAATAAAACAGATGGAATAGAAATTGACGCCATTAAGTTGTGGGCATATGAAAAAATGTATCTAAGAGCCACAACAAAAAGCAGAAGGCAGAAAGATGAAGGAAGGATAAGCTATAGTTTAGAATACAAAATCAATATAGACAGATTGGGATATTACCTAAGAAGAAGCACAGTGAAGAAGAGACAAGCTAGCAGCACCTAATTTTAAAAAATTAAAGAAAAAAGAAAGGGAGGAGGAAAGAGGAAAGAAAAGCAAGAGACAAGAAATAAACAAAGAAAAACCAAAGAACCACACAGGCAAGCAGTCTAACAGAGATAAGGAGGGTCAATGATTCCCCTAGGGTCCACGTGGATCCTCTCTGCCTGCTTGTTTTTATCAATCAATTTTCCCATAGGGTTCTATATGTAGGTCCTGAAGCACCTTTTAGCTATTAAACTAAATTAAAAAGAATTTATTTTTCATTTATTGAAGTGACCTCTTTTTTTTTTTTTTTTGGCAAAATACAGGACCCAAAATAATTCCTCCTCTAGACCAACCCCCTTATGGTGGGGACCCTAGCTGGGCTTGTGGAATTAATCAAGCACATCCCACTTCCTGGACTCCCCAGGGTAGCTGTGGCTCTGGGGTTAGTCAGTGCAGAATGCTAAAGATGGCAGACCCCACCCCTTCTGGGGCTGAGCCCCAGCATCATCGGGTTGCTTTGTAAATCAGGTTGACTCAGCAGATTCGCCTCTCCTCTCAGCCTGGTGCTGCTTCAAGTCATCTTATCTGCTTCCCAAAGCTATGGGGCAGTGCAAGCAGCCAGATAGATGGCAAAAAAAAAAATTCCCTTCTCTGTCCTCCAACAGAACCCTCCCTCTTTTGGAGAGTGCCCCTCTTCCTGGCTCCGTGGTGGCCTGGGGCTTATCCCTGGCAGCTAGGCCAATCAACTCCCTCTCCAAACAGAATCACCCCTCCCCTCCAACAGGTGCCAATTCGCTCCAGCTGTTCTGTTCACCCAAGGACCAAGGGGCTCCAGGCAACCAAATCCCCAGAAAATGAAACTCTCTCACCCCTTTACCAGAGCCCTCTCTGAGAGAGTAACTCCTCCCACTAGGCCTTGTCTCCCGGTTTCTGAGCCCTGCTGGCAGCTCCAATGGGCCATTTTGTTTTGTTTTTTTTTCCCTAACCACGTGGATCAGCCATCCATGCCAACCACCACCAGCAGGCTTAAAACTCATGAATCTCTGCTGTTCCATCCACGCCATTGATCCATGCAGATAGATGTCCCAAGCTTCTCATTCCACTCGCACACAGCACAGACCCCTGGGCAGGACCCTGTCCGCAATCCGCCTTGCTCTGGGAGCTTGCAATGTGTGCCCTTCTACACTAATGCCATCTTCCCTCATTAGCCAATGCCATAGTATTTTAATCATGCTTTAGTGTTTCATGTCCCTGATTTTAGAGCATGACCTAATGTTGTTAAATAAGTCCAGTGAGAGATGTCATTATACTTTTGTTCCTGACAAAAAATCAAAAGAATCTTTCAGTTGCCATCCTAATATAGAATTTATCTTGCATTTACTAAGTCCATCTTTTCATTAGTTTATATAGTAATATGCTACAATCAGGGCATCTACATTTTACTGTGAACTCTAAATTTTTATTCATAATTGATTTTGAGCTAAGGAATAACTTTTACACACACCTGGAAAACCTTAAAATAAAATGCCACCAATCTAAAATAAAATGACAGGGTATAAGAAAAAAATATATACAAATTATTTGAATAATACAGCTTGGTGTCTTCCTTAGTATTAGTGTATGTGGTTATAGCTAGCTAGAGTTTAATTTTGACAAATTATTTAACTTCTCTATGCCTAAATTATCCTCAACTTCATGATTAAAATATCAGTGCTTGCCTCATGGATTTGTGATGAATATAGAAGTTAACATATGGTCAGACTTGATAGCAGTTGTTCATACATGGTAATTTCTCTTTAAAGGCAGTATATTCAATGCTTAGAAATCTCTTAATGAGAGAAAAAGTAATATGTCTTTAAATGCAATTTAATGTTAAGTGGAGAATCTTGTATTTTAGTTGACATGCTAAACATAGCACATGCCTTATTTTTGCACTGCAGTGTCTTCCGGATCTGAAATAATCAGTCACAGATAACTGACAGAATGGCCTTCAGGGATTTGGCAATAGGAGTGATCTTCTTATCACAAATGATATTTGGAATCCTGGGGAATTTCTCTCTTCTTTACCATTATATCTTCATTTCCTTCACTGTTTGCAGATTAAGGCCCATTGATTTGATTCTCAAGCACCTGATAGTAGCCAACTCCTTGGTCCTTCTCACTAAAGGAATACCACAAACAAAGACAGCATTGGTTTGAAAGATTTGTTTAATGATTTTGTATGCAAAGTTATTTATTATCTTCACAAAGTGGGCAGGGGAGTGCCCATTGGAACCACCTGTCTCTTGAGTATCTTCCAGGCCATCATGATCAGTCCCAGGAATGCCAGGTGGGCAGACTTGGAATTAAAAGCCCCAAAGTATATTGGCTTATTATTTTCCTGGGCTGGATCATCTACATGCTGAGAAATATTATTTTTCTTTATATATATGATTGGCAATCAGAGCACCAAAAACATCACAAACTAAAAAAATTTTGGATACTGTTCTGTATGTCAGAGTCACTTCCTGCAGAGTTGTTATTATTCCCTGATAGTTTATATTTGGGGCTCATGCTCTGGGCAAATGGCTCCATTGTTTACAACCTGTAGAGGCACAAGCAGAGGGTCCAATATATTCAAAGGAAAAATATCTCCCCCAGATCCTCCCCTGAGTCCAGAGTTACTCAAACCACCCTTGTAACCGTAAGCACTTTTGTAATTTTTTTATACCCTCTCTTCCATATTTCATGTTCATCTTGCTCTTTTTAGTAATCCTAGTTGGTGGCTGATAAACACCTCTTCACTAATCACTTCGTGTTTACCAACTCTCAGCCCCTTTGTTCTCATATGTCATCACCCCACTGTTTTCAGGCTCTACTCTGCCCAGTAAGGTATACAGACTCATAGATATTATCAGAAATGTGTAAATATATGTTTCTGCACATTTTTCAGTTATTATTTATACATGTCTTAGACTATTGTAAGAACTGTTATGAAAAGTCATACTTTAAGTGCAGTGAAAAAGACAGCTTGAGCTGCTTTTGCCACAAGAATAAACAAGAAATAATGACAATTCAAAATGAAATATTATGAAATTATTATGTAAATACATCTTGGAGTATGTAAATTTCTACCTGATATAGAATATTTTTCCAAAAGTTTGGTACACATGGAATTGTTGCAAAATTTACATGATAAAAAAAGAGCTTGTGAGGTGGTGATTCAAAATACTTAAAAGAAAATATCCCCACGGAATAATGAAGTAGCATGGTGCAAAAAAGGAACACAGATTCGGAATGAGAAAGCAGAATCATTGGGGACAAGTTATGATATTGGTATTTTATGTACTTAGAGAGATGGTAGTCATTTGAAATATGATGCTAAAAAGAGAGATTGGCATATTCAAAATACTATAGTGTAGAAATGTCCATAGAGAACTGAAATAGATCAAATAAGAATGTGAAAAATATTTTTGCTGCTTTTAAAGAGATCAGATTGATTTGACAACTTGAAAAAAATCAGGTAATCTAGTATAAAATTGCATAGATTTGTGAAATGTAGACAGAAGTTTATGTGCTTTCCTTTACTTTGTTTTTTTTTTTTTTTTTTTTTTTGGTATTATGTGAATTTTCTTTTTGGGCATTTTGGCAAGAAAGAGTTTTGGGGATGCACTCTCATTTCTTTGAGTTAAGGGTATGATTTTTCAGTGGAGCCTTTCATCAACATTGGAGCAGTAGAGGAATAGCCATTTGAAAGAAGAAAAGCATGTATCCACTTTTTAAAAAAACTGTGGAGTTAATACCTTATTGGATCCTGAAGTCATAATAATGTTTCCTCAACTTTAAGAAACATTTTCTTATAGATCTCTCTATATTTACATTGTAAAGCAGATATAAAGTGTTGAAGTATAAAAATTTTAATCAACAGAATCAGTTTGTCCTAATGGGTATACACTGAATATTATGCCAAAAAGTAAACACATTTTTAGATCCACAAGACACTTATAACTATATACATATTCACATATAAAAATATATTTCCATTTTCATGTACATATATCTGTGCATATATATTCAACCAGACTTTGTTTGTTATGCAATAATACTGGAAAAGTATAAATTGAGAAATGAAAATAACAACAGCAAATTTTCTTTAACTTCAAAGTGTATTTTTGCTGATGATTTATATCACTATGCTCATTATTTTATTAGTTAAAATTATAAGTATGTGCATGTGTATATATTGAAAGAATTAACTGATATAATGAGAAACTATTTTTTATTTTTCTTATATTTTTACCATGCTAATTGTTTAATTGATTAAAATGATATGATTATATGAAATGTAATGAAAATGAAATGAAAACTTTTCTACTTTAATTCTTATGTATTAGTAAAATCTCTTTAAAAATATCCAATTGAATATATGCAAATATTGTTTGATATTAACAGGAGCAGCAATTTATTTATGATTAATATAACGATGTATGTATTTGAGATTGTATGTAACAACTTGTTGCATACACTTAATTACATTATACTTAGTTGGTTTTCATATTCTCTGTATTTTCTTCTGCTTATTTTGTTTTTATAATTCTACATTTTGCCTCTTTTCTTTGGAGGTTGCGTGCTCAGTATCTCAGCTTATAACCTAGAAATTAAAACATACCTTAAAAATTAATCACAAGGTAAAGTTATCCAATATGTTCAATTGCCTCCCTGAAAATATAAAGACATTGCAACACTAATTGACAGGTATAACTTATTTATTGTACTTTTCTTTATTGCATTTAAATATTGCTTTTTTTTTTTTCCCACTAATTGAAGGTTAGTAGCAACTCTGCATTGGGCAAATCTATCAGCACCATTTTTCCAAAAGCATGTTGTTGTTTCTTGTCTCTGTGTCATATTTTGCTAATTATACTAATATTTCAAACATTTAGTTTATTATTATATCTTTTAGGTAACCTGTGATTTTTTATACTATTGTAGTTGTTTTGGGGAGCATGATGCCTACATAAGATGTCAAACTTAATCGATAGATGTTGTATGTGATCACATTGCTCCATTGAACAATCATTCCCACATCTCTCTCCCTCTCCTCAGGCCTCTTTATTCCCTGATAGACAACTATATTGAAATTAAGCCAATTAATAACCCTGTATAGGCCTCTATGTGTTCAAATGAAGAGTTCTACATTTCTTCCTTTAACTCAAACCAAGAAATTATTAAGCTTAGTGAGGAAGGCATGTAGAAAGCTGAGATAGGCCAAAAAGTTGGCTTCTTGTGCCAATAGTTAGCCAAGTTGCTAAAGTAAAGGAAAAGTTCTTGAAGGAAATTAAAAGTGCTACTCCAATAGGCACACAAATGATAAGAAAGCAAAAAGTCATATTGCTATAGTAGAGAAAGTTGTAGTGATCAAGCCATCCACAACATTCCATTGAAGTCCAAGTCTAATCTAGAGCAAGACCCAGCTCTCTGCAATTCTATGAATGCTGAAAGGAAGGAGAAAGCTGCAAAGGAAAAATGTTAAAGTAGCAAAGGTCATTGCATGAGATATAAGGAAAGAAGGCACTTCCAAAACATAAAAGTGCAAGGTGAAGCAGCATGTGCTTATGTAAATGTTGCAGCAAGTTAGCTAGAAGATGTAGTTAAGTGTAGATCAAAATCTCTACATTAAACAGCAGATTTTTATTGTAGATAAAACAACATTCTAATGGAAGAAAATTCCATGTAAGGCTTTCCTAGCCAAAGAAGAGAAGACAATTTGATTTGACTTCAAATCTTGAAAGGACAGGCTGACTCTAATGTTAGTGGAAAATACAGCTACTGACATTAAGTTGAAGCCAATGCTCATTTACCATTCTGAAAATCTTAAGAATTATGCTAAAACTCCTCTCCCTGTGCTCTGTAAATGGAATAACAAAGCCTGGCTGACAGCACATCTGTTTACATGATTTACTGAATATTTTAAGCCCATTGTTGAGATCTACTGCTCAGAATAAAAGATTCCATTCTAAATATTACAGCTCATGACAGCAGACTCATTCACCCAAGAACACTGATGAATATGTGCAATTAAATTCATGACTGTTGCCACAACATCCATTCTGCAACCCAGGTATCAAGGAGTTCATTGTAACTTTCACATCTTGTTATTGAAGAAATAGATTTTGTAAGGCTAAAGCTGCCTTAGATAGTGATTTCTCATATGGATCTGAGAAAAGTAAATTGAAACCCTTCTGGAAAAGATTTCTCCTTTTGGATGCCATGAAGAACAATCATGATTCATGGGGGAAATCAAAATATCAACATCAAAAGGAATTTGGAAGAAATTGATTCCAACCCTCATGGCTGACTTTGAAGCATTGAAGACTTCAGTGAAGGAAGTCTCTGCAGATGTGGAAATAGCAAGATAATTAGAATTAGAAGTGGAACCTGAAGACATAACTGAATTGTTGTGATTTCCTATGGAGTTGCTTCTTATGGATGAGGAAAGAAAGAGGTTTCTTGAGATAGAATCTTGGCCTGGTGAAGATTCTGGGAACATTGTTGAAATGACAGCAAGGGATTTAGAAGATTACATCAACTTAATTGATAAAGTAACAACACTGTTTGAGAGGACTGACTCCAATTTTGAAATAATTTCTACTGTATGTAAAATGCTATCAAACAGCATGGCATTCTACAGAGTAATATTTTCTGAAAAATCCAATCAATGTGGTAAAATTAATTGTTGTCTTGTTGTAAGAAATTGCCACAGCCACTCCAAACTTCAGCAACCACCACCCTTATCAGTCAGTAGCCACTATTGTATAGGAAAGACCCTGCACCAGCAAAAAGTTTATGACTTGTTGGAGGAACAGAAGATGGTTAGCATTTTTTTTTAGCAAGAACAAGTTTTTAAATTAAGCTATGTACATTTTTTTTAGACATAATGCCATTGCACACTTCATAAACTATAGTATAGCATAAAGATAATTTTTTCCCTGGGTAAGCAAAATTTTGTGTGATCATTGTATTTTAATATTCATTTTATTGTGGTGGTCTGGAATCAAACCTGTAAAATCTCTAAGTCATGCCAGTAGTTACCTTCTACCAACTTTTTACATTGCTTATATGTATTTAAGACTATTTATAAAATGCATGTACTGGTATTACACAGAGAGCTCAATGAAATTTCAAAACCTGAACAAACCACTCGTATTAGTCTGCCAATTGGGTGCCAATGCAAAGTACCAGACATCTGTTGGTTTTTTATAAAGGGTATTTATTTGGGGTAAAAGCTTACATTTACAAGGCCCTAAAGAGTTCAACTCAAGGTTGCTTTCTTACCAAAGTCAATTGCCAGGTATTAAAACAAGGTGGTCACTGATCTCTGCAAAGGTTAGGTTCCCCTCTGGTCTTCCTGTCAGCTGCAAGCTGGCATAAGGCTTGTCTCTCAGGGCTTCCTTTCTCTTCTGGCATAGAGCTCATTTCTTTCAGTCTCAGCTGTACAGTTCTCTTCCCAAGGTCAGCTGCAAACTGTCAGGAGAATGGCTCATCTCTCCCTGGGGCCCCAGGATAAACTATGACAGAGCTCTCTCTCTCTTCCCATCATGTCTTCTTGAATGTCCATTTATATAGGCCCACTAGGGGGACAGGGACTCAACCTGAGTCAAGTCTTACTCATATGGTGGAATCAAAGCACTAATATTAACAGGTAATTTAATCAAGGGCCCCTCAAATGAATCTAATATAATCACAGGGTATCATACCAGAAGAATAGAATAGTTTACAAACACAATATTTCTCTTTTTGGTATTCACAGAAATAATCTTAAACTGTCACACCACTCAAAAGCCAGACTCTTGTTATGCTCCAGTATCCTTTTGTGTTTTCTCCAAGCCATTATCCCCAATGGTCTCAATAATCTGACATATATTACCATTGACTAGTTTCTCCTGCTTTTTACTTTATATAAATGGAATCATTTAGCAATAACACTTTTGTATTTTGAGTTTTCATTCCATATGTGGTTTGTGACTTTATCTGTAGTGTTACATGTTTTTGTGGTTCATTTATTAGCATTGTTGTTAAGAGTCCATTGTGTCACTATCAAATATTTAATATAATAATTCCACAGTTTACGTGCATGTGAATAATTTTCACTATGGAGCTTTGATTAATAGTGTACATATATAAATAGCATAATTTGTGCTTTGACAAAACGTATGCATTTTTGTTGCATATATGTGTAATTCTGAATTTATTTAATCATGTTTACATAGATGATGCTGCCAAACTCTTTTCCTATATTTTTGTAGCAATTTTCACACCCAACTTCACTATATGAGATTTCTCATTTATCCACATTATTGTCAACATTTGATTCATTCTGTCATTTTCATTTTAAACTTTTGATTGTTGTGTCATGGTACAAGTTAATGGTTTAGTAAAGAAGTTGAGCATGTTTTCAAATGTTTATCATCCATTTGCTAACTTTTTGGGGAAATGCCTGTTTGTTTACTCTGCCCATTTTTTATTCTATTAAATTGTCTGTCATTCTCTTCTTTTTTTGTAAGAATTCTTTATGTATTCTGGATACAAGTTCTTTCCTCACCTCCCTTCTCTATCTCTCTAATAAGCTCTTAATTCTACTACAATCTAATTTGCCTTTACCCCTTTAATGTTTTTCCCTTTGTAAATCATATTTTCCTCTCCTAAGACCACAGAAATGTTCTCTTTCATTTTCTTCAAAATATTTCATTATTTGTCTTTAAAATTTAAATCGGTAATTCATCAAGTATTGATTTTTTATGTGGTGGGAATATGGATTGATATTTTTCCCAAAAAAAAAATTCAGCTTATTCTGAAAGTGTATTATTATATATTTGATTTCATTTGCTCTTACTTGCCATTGTGTCACCTAGGTTAACATCTCCCCATCCTTGGAGCTGTTTATTCATACAATTTCTATCTTCTGATCTTTTAGCAATCCCACTTTGCCACACCAGAAAGAAACGACTTGGAGAAAAAAATCTTCTAAATCTTTTTGGTCATAGAATTGATTATTCCCATATTTTAAAGGGAAATCTGTCCCTATTCGGATACATTTTTCTGTGGGTATCTCAATTTTTTCACAACCTCTATCAGCATTATTCCAAAATATATTTTTCAAGATTCTTATAAAGCAAGCTGCCCATCAAGAAGGTATTAATTGCTTTCTCTGGGGCAAAGGTCATATTAATTACCTGATGACTGTAATATAGTTAAATCCTCCCGCTGAGGCAAAACTTTGAGAAATTTGATAGTAATTCAGTTAAAAATTTGGGGTTTCTTATACTCCAGCTTCCTCAAGTGTGGCACAAATCTATTATTTGAACAGTATATACCTAAGCCCCTTTGTATTACTACAAGGTGCATAATGAAGGAAAAGAATTTACATGAGGATATAGATGAGGCCCTTGGAGCTAATTCAACATCCAGTTTATTTTTTTCCTTCAGAATGTATAGTTGAAAATAATGTATTGAATGCTTATATTTTCCTGTCCCGTAATGCCAGAGTGGATTATCCCAATTGTGGCAAGGTGTTAGTAAAGAAGTATTGATGAGACAAACTGCCCTGCCATTTGCTATTAATGGGCAGGTAAGAATTTAGCATGTGCACTTATACCTTATGATTTCAAAATTTTTCAATATGTAGATGATGTTTTGTTTCTTGGAAAGTCAGAAGTCTCAGTCTCAACACCCTGAAGAGGACATTATCTTATCTGTACCAGGGAGGCAAAAAAAAAAAAAAAACAGAAAAGATAAAAAACAATCCCGGGCCTTCACTGTTTTATTGATCTTTAATTCAAGCATCAGGTATTTTTTTATTTGTTTATTTGTTCAATGAAAGTTTTAATAGGGTTGTAATACAATATATACTTCTTTTAGAGCTAAGTGTTTCTATATAGGGAACTTTAACCTATGGCATATATACAAGCACAATGGAAAATGATTTTAATCTTATCAATTTTAATTCCATAGGTTTTTGGAATATTGAGTACATCGCATCTCAGTTTAACTCCAACCAACTCAGAGACTTCTCCTTAAATAAATAAATAAATAAACAAAAAACAAAGAAATCCAGAATCCAGATTTCTAGTTGTTATTGTATTTAGGTGGATTTACAATGCTCAATTCTTCCATCAGTCAAGGAAACTGTGACTAATTATTTTGTCATTTGCAGCTTCTGGCAAATGGAAGCAGCCTTTATGTAGGTATGTCCCTTGTGGTTTCATACTTGTAGCTACCTATTCTAAACTACCAGTTACACTGCTTTTGAAAGTCATGGAATCAGCTTGCTACTGAGTGCTGGTCAAAATTGAAGTTTGACATATAGAGGTTTGGGGGTCCCTATATAATATTCCCATTTCACCCAGGTCAATGTGGACTCCATGACCAATAAGGTAGAGATGACCAAAATGCTTTGTCAAATGGAAATGGTATATTTAGGAAAGATACTTGACTGGCACTGATAACATCTCAGATTTACAGAAGAAGTTGGGAAACCACTTTTTTTGATAGTTAATTTTTTCATTACTCTAAAACATTTGTTTTGATTTCATACACACACATAAAAAAATCATAATAGCAGTTACATAAGAACAATGGAAATATTCTAAGTTTGTGATAATGATAGGACATTTTATCTCATGCCCCAAGTAGGAAATCTTAAATATTATTAAGGCTTTTCTAATACTTTCTTTTTAAGATACTTAGATTTCATAATTGTTAACATAAAAATATATGTGATTGTCATAAGCCCTGCTCCCTACTTCTTCCACACTTTCCTACATTAACAACATCTTTCATTAGTGTGGTATATTTATAACAATTGATGAACACATTTTGGAGCATTTCCCCTAAGCATGGATTATAGTTTATGTTGTAGTTTATATTCTTTCCCACACAATTTTGTAAGTAAAAAACAAAATATACAATAGACTGTATCTGTCATTGCAATGTCATTCAGGACAATTTCTAAGTCCCAAAAATGCCCCATATTATAACTATTTTTCCCACTCTCTCTCAGTGACAACCTTCAGTGGCCACTGCCTTCACATCAATGACAAAAGTTCTTCCATGGTTAGACTCATAATAAGTCTATAGTAGAATAATTGTAAGTCTAGTCTAGTCCATCAATGTTCCCCAATCCTGAGAATTCTAGGATGGTGATACCCATTCTGCCTCCAACTGAGAGGGATTTTAGATCCCATGTGGCAGATGGATGGGACTATCTTTCTTGTAGTTGCCCACTTTCTCTCTTACTTGAGATGGTCTTTGTCCATCATCATCTCCTTGTTCATTGTCCCATGTGAGTCCAATGAACTCAAGAGTAAATATTGTAACTCTTTTGAGATTCAGGGTCCAATTGGCACATGGAAAACCAAAGATTTAAGTGTCTTGGACATATACCTATCAAGTATAGTACTAACTATAAGTTCAAATATAAAGGGCAGTAGAATCATGAGTAAGGAAACACAACTGAGTCCAACTCTGTCACTCTCGTGAGCCTAAATTCCAAAGAAGGGCCCACTGGCAAGGCACCAAACTCCTGAGCTGTCTGCCCTGCCTATATAGTGTCTGGATGTCTTCAGAGCCCTCATGAGCCCTGCCATTTGAGGCAATATTTACTTTCACAGTCAATGAGATCCTGCTGAGACGTGCATAAGCGTAACCTCTTGAATGACTTCCTGACTCATTTTGAAGTCTCTTAGTCATATAAACTCCTGTGTTTTTACCTTTCCACATTTTGATTGAGGTCTTTTTCCATTGCATTGCTAGTTGTTGCTTGGTAGTAATAGCTCAGTGCCAGGGAGGCTTATCCCCGTGAGTCATGTCCCACACCTGGGGGAAGGTAATACATTTTTATGCCGATTTTGGCTTAGACAGAGGTCACATTTGAGCAACAAGGAGGCTCTCAGGAGGTAACACTTAGGCACCTAGTAAGAGTAGGCTAAGTTTCTATTTCAAAAGTAAAGGTTCATAAATACAGTCATCAATATCAAGGGGCTGTTGATTGTCCATCCTCCTTCACTAGTCACTGCCCCTGTACTCAGAGGAATCTTGCTGTCCCATTAGAGAATGTGGCAGAGCACCCAAGGATGGGAAATTGATATTCTTTTGGTTATTGTGTGAATCTCCACCCACTGTGACAATGCCCCATGGACAACTGGACACATTCAAATGCCTTATAGGTATGCCCCATGTGAACATCTTCCCATACACCCCTCATAATTGACACCCTACAACAATTATCCTTCCCTGCCACAGTTGTAATGTTTCTGTGATCCAAAACTTCTTCAAAAATGAAGCAAACAGGAAGGGGATGTAGCCCAAGTGATTGGTCTCCCATCTACCACATGGGAGATGAGTTCAGTTCCCAAGGCCTCCTGGTGAAGGCGAGCTGGTACAACAGACAGTGAGCTGACACTGGAAGATCATGCAACAAGAAGATACAAATGAAAGACAATGAGAGACACAACAAACCAGGGAGCTGAGGTGGCTCAAGAAATTGAGAGCCTCTCTCCCACATTGGAGGTTCCAGGATTGATTCCTGGTGCCTCCTAAAGAGAAGACAAGCAGAGACGGAGAACACACAGCAAATGGACACAAAGAACAGACAACAAGCAAAAAAACAATGAGGGGGAAAGATAAAGAAATAAATAAAATAAATATTTTTTTAAAAAAGGAAGCCAACAAAATAACCAAATAATATTATTAAGAAAATGAAATAATAATGTTAGTTTTAAAAAACAAAATAAAAATAAATTAAAAGACATTTGGGAATAATAAAAAATAATTTTAAAAATGTAAAATTAAAAAAAAAATGACCTTATATCTTTTATCACTGTAAGACCTGATATCTGTGTTTACAGTGACAGTTTTCTCTGTTTACTCCCCAGTGTCTTATTTTTTATTCATTTTGTCTTTGAGGAAGCTTTAGTTTACAGGAAAGTCATGTACAGATTATAGGGGGTTCACATATACCCCCTTTTCCCTTTCCCCTATTAATGACATTTTACATGTGGAAGGTACATTTGTTACAACTTATGTACAAATATTGAAGCATTGCTACTAACCATAGTCAATGATTTACATTATGGTTTACATTTTGGACCATACACTTTTATAAATTTGGATGAAATTTAACATGGCCTGTACCCATCATTGGAAGATCATGTAGAACAATTCCATCACCCAAAAAAATGCTCCATGTTCCATCTATTCTATTTCTCTCACCCCCTCCCCTTGAGACACATGACAACCACCAACTTTATTCCTTGAAGAACAAGATTCATAGTTACTTGTAACAACAGTGTGGGCTTGACATACTGGTCTGTCCTCCCCTATTAGGGAATGCCTATGCTCCCATGAGACTCAAGACCCTCTATTTGAGAATATAGAAGGACTCCCCAGGATTGAAATCCAACACATTCCCAATCATTATGTGGGTCTCCACCCACTGATACAACACACTATGATAAAATGAACACTTATATACTCCCTAAAATCCTGCCCCAGGTGTGCCATGTCCTGTATGCAAACCACATCCAACACACTAAACTAGTAACCCTGTCCTGCCATATTTGCCAATAGAACATTCCTAGTGTTGTAGTTTCAACCACATACATGCAAATCCCAAGGGTTCACCTGCTCCCACCCCCAGCCCTCCCATCAGTTCCTTGGACAGCCCAACCCATTTATTCACCCTAAATTCCTCACAATCCAGCAAAGCCCCACCCAGTGGCATTACTGCACCACTCTCATGCCCATCCACTGCACAACTACACCTTTCTACCTTATCATAGATTATGACCATATAGGCTTGTATGTGTGTTGGCTCACAACCTTCTTTTCCTTTTCTATTTCCTATAAACCTATCTTCCAGTCCCTAGCTCTCTGATTCAGCTAGATTTGCTTAATTAATATCAGGGAAGCCATGTAATATTTGTCCTACAACATCTGTCTTCCTTCACTCCCAAAAGGTCCTCAAAATTCATCCATGATATCCTGTGGGTTAGTACTGTATTCCTTCTTTCAGCTGAGTATTATTCTATTGTATGTATATAGCACATTTTGTTTATCCATTCACCTGTTGATGGTCATTAGCATTGGTTACAACTTTTGTTAATAGGTACTATTGCTGCTATGAACATTGGTGTGCATATATCTTTTCATTTCCTTGCTTTCAGTTCTTCTGTCTATATACCCAGCAGTGGGATTGCTGGCTCATATGGCTGATCCATAGTTAGTTTTTTGAGGAACACCAGATCATCCTCCACAATGGCTGGGCCATTCTATATTCCCACCAGCAGTGAATGAGGGTCCCCATTCCTCTAACACTTGTAGTCTTCTGTTTTTTTAATGGCTGCCAGACTAATGGGTGTAAGATGGTATCTCATTGAAGTTTTGATTGGCATTTCCCTAGTAGCTAGTGATGTTGAGCATCTTTTCATGTGCTTTTAGCCATTTGTATTTCTTCTTTGGAGAAGTGTCTGTTCAAATCACTTGCCCATTTTTTAAATGGGTTGTCTTTGTGTTTTCAAGATATAGGATTTCTTTATATATGCTGGATATTAGGCCTTCTTTACATTAACTTCCAAGGTCTTTAATGGCTTTTATATTTAGATCTTTGATCCATCTTGAGTTCATTTTGTCTTAGGTGTGAGATGGTGTTCCTCTCTCATTTTTTGGATATGGATAACCAGTTCACCAAGCACCATTTGTTGAAAAAGCCATTCTCTCCCAGTTGACTGGGCTTGATGGCCTTGTGGAATATCAGATGACTGTAAATGCAAGGATCTGTATCAGAACTCTCAATTTGATTCCATTGGTCAGTATGTCTATCCTTGTGCCAATATCATGCAGTTTTGACCACTATAGCTTTTTAATATATTTTATAATCAGGTAGTGTGATTCCTCCATTTTCATTTTTGTTTTTCAGTATGTCTTTGGCGATGCACAGCCTCTTGTCCTTCCAAATAAATTTCATAGTTAGTTTTTCCAATTCAGTAAAAAATGCTGTGTTGGTTTTTATAGGGATTGCATTAAATTGGTAGATTAGTTTGGATAGGATAGATATCTTAATGCTAGTTTTCCTAACCATGAATAGGGAATATTCTTCCATTTATTTAAGTCTTCTTTGATTTCCTTTAACTGTGTTGTGTAGTTTTCTATATATAAGTCATGTACATCTTTAGTTAAATTTATTCCTAGTTTTTTGAATTTTTTAGTTACTATTATAAATGGTATTTTTTCTTGATTTCCTACTCAGATTGCTCATCAATGATATATAGAAATGCTACTGATTTTTACACATTGATCTTATATCCTCTGACTTTATTGAACTCATTTATGAGTTCTAGAAGCCTTGTTGTAGATTTCTCAGGGCTTTTTATGTATAGGATCATGTCTTCTGCAAATAGTGAAATTTTTACTTCTTCCTGTCCAATTTGGATGCCTTTCATTTCTTTTTCTTGCCTCAGTGCTCAAGTAGTAAGTACTTTTAAGACAATGCTAAATAGGAGCAGTGAGAGTAGGCATCCTTGTCTTTTCCCCTATCTTAGAGGGAAAGCTATTAAGATTTCATCATTGTATATGATGTTAGCTGTGAATTTTTCATATATACCCTTTATCATGTTCAGAAAGTTTCCTTCTATTCCTATTTTTGCAGTTTTTTTAATCCAGAAAGCATGCTGTATTTTCTCGATTGCTTTTTCTGCAACTATAGAGACAATCATGTGATTTTTTTTTCTTTCAATCTGTTTATGTGGTATATTATGTTGATTGATTTTCTTATATTGAACAATCTTTGCATGACAGGGATGAAACCTACTTGGTCATGGTGCATAATTCATTTGATGTATTGTTGAAAATGATTAGCAAGCATTTTGTTGAGGATTTTAGCATCTAGGTTCATTAGAGATATTGGTTTGTAATTTTCCTTTCTTGTGGTGTCTGGTTTGGCTTTGGTATTTGGGTAATGTTGGCATCATATAATGAGTTAGACAATGCTCTTTCTACTTCTTTTTCTGGAATAGTATTAGCAAGATTGCTTTTAGTTCTTTCCAGAATGTTTGGCAGAATTCACCTGTGAGCCCATCTGGTCCTGGGCTCCTCTTAGTTGGGAGGTTTTTGATGACTAATTCTAACTCTTTTCTTGTGATTGGTGTGTTGAGTTAATCAATTTCTTCTGTTATCAATATAGGTTGCTTGTGAGTTTCTAGGAATTTGTCCATTTCCTCTAAATTATCCTTCTTGTTGGCATATAATTTTTCAAAGTATCCTCTTATGATACATTTTATTTCTGTGGGGTCAGTGGTGATATCCCTTCCTCATTTCCCATTTTGTTTATTTGCATCCCTTCTCTTTTTTCTTTGATAGTCTGGCTAAGGGTTTGTCAATTTTATCAATCTTCTCGAAGAACCAACTTTTGATTTTGTTTATCTTTTCTAAAGCTTTCTTGTTTTCTATTTCATTTAGTTCTGCTCTAATCTTTTTTCTTTCATTCTTTCTATTTCATTTGGGGTCAGTTTGTTGTTCTGTTTATAATCCCTGCAAGTATGCAGTTAAATCTTTGATTTTAGCTCTTTCTTCATTTTTTGATATTTGCATTTATGGCTTTGAATTTCCCTCTTTGTACAGTTTTTGCTGAATCCCACAGGTTTTGATGTGTTGTGTTGTCATTGTCATTCGGTTCAAGGTAGTTACTGATTTCTTTTGCAATTTCCTCCTTGACCCACTGTTTGTCTAAGAGTGTGTTGTTTAAATTCCATATCTTTGTGCCTATCTAGTTCTCTGGCCCTTACTGATTTCCAGCTTCATTCTATTGTGATTAGAGAAATTACTTTGTATCATTTCAATCTTTCTGAGTTCATTGAGAAATTTTCTCTGGTCTAGCATGTGGTCTATCTGGGAGAATGATCCATGTGCTTTTGAGAAGAATGCATATCCTGCTGCATTTGGGTGTAGTGTTCTGTATATGTCTATTAGGTCCAGATCTTCTAATGTACTATACAAGGTCTTTGTCTCTTTATTGATTCTCTGTCGAGATGTCTATCTAATTGTGATAATGATGTTTTAAAGTCTCCCACTACAATTGTAGAGGCAACTATTTCTCCAATTAGTTTTTCCAGTGTTTGCTTCATATATTTTAAGGTGCCCTGGTTGGGTGCATAAATGTTTATGATTGTTCTTTCTTTTTGAAAGATTAACCCTTTCATTAATATTTAGTGCCTGTCTTTTGTCTCTTAGAATACTTTTGAATTTAAAGTCTAATTTATTTGATATTAATATAGCTACTCTTGCCCTTTTTTTTTTTTTTTTGGTTATTGTTTTCTTGTAAGATGGTTTTCCAACCATTCACTTTCAGCCTCTTTGAATCCCTGAGTCTAAGGTGGGTTTCTTGTAGACAGCATGTTGATGAGTCATATTTCTTTATCCATTCTGCCAATTGGTGGCTCTTGACTGGTGACTTTAATCCATAAACATTCAGTGTTATTACTCTCAAAGAATTACTTACATTAACAATATTTTCTTTGTGTTTATGTATGTTATATGGTGTTTTTATTTCCATTTTGTCTTTTTAGTTATTCTTACACTTTCCTCCAACACTCTTTCTCCTGTTTTTACCTTTCAACTTGCAGAACTCCCTTTATTATTTCTTGAAGGGTAGGTTTCTTATTGACATACTCTCTTAATTTCTGTTTATCTGTGAATATTTTGAACTTTCCATCATATATAAATGCCAGCTTTGCTGGATAGAGAATTCATGGCTGGAACTTTTTTTGTTCTTTTAGTACCTTAACAATGTCATACCACTGCCTTCTTGCCTGCATGGTTTCAGATGAGAAATCAGCACTTAATCTTATTGAGCTTCCTTTATATGTGATGGTCCTCTTTTCTTTTGCTGACTTCAGGATTTCCTCTTTGTGCTGAGCAGTGGACAGTTTGATAATTATATATCTTGGAGTAGGCCTGTTGAGATCTGCACTTTTTGAGGTGTGCTGCACTTCCTGGTTATGTTCTTCCATCTCCCCCAATAGGGTTGGGAAGTTTTCAGCCATTATTTCCTCCAACACTCCTTCTGTCCCCTTTCCCTTTTCTTCTCCCTCTGGGATGCTTATAATGCATATGTTTGTGCATTTTGTGATGTCATTCAAATCCTAATCCCCTGCTGGATTTTTTCTATCTTTTTATTTATTCATTCTACTATATGTTTGATTTCAGGTGTTCTGTATTCCACATCACTAATTCTTTACTCTGCCTGTTCAAATCTGCTGTTATATGTTTTCAGTGTATTTTTGATATCTTGTATTGTGCCATTCATCACCATCATATCTGTTATATTTGTATGTATGTGTACAATTTTTTCAGTATGTTCTCCCAGTGTCTTCTTAATATCCTTAATCTCTTCCTTCACTTCATTATGTTGGTCCATGATATTTGTTTGGATAATTTTGATTAATTGTTTGATATTCTTCATCTCTTACTGGTTTTTGGTTTGTTCACTGGACTGGGCCATGAAATTGGAAACAGAATAGAAACAGAATAGAGAAAAATATATGGAATGAATTCAAAGGCCAGAATGATGAGGAGAGAGTGTGAAAGAGTAAAGAAAGGACAAGAAGAATAAAGTTAATAAATGAAAGAAAACAGAATAGTCAAGATAGAAATAAAAACCAGAAAAATTGAGGATTAAATAAAGAGAGTTAGAATGTAAGAGATACAGAATGCAGAAGATAGAAAGATGAAGGAAGGAAAAGAGATAGCATTGGTAGACAAAATCAGTATACAAGAAAAGGGGAAATCAAGGAAGAGGAAACACAGCAAACTACAAACAAGCCAGCAACACCTAATTAAAGAAAGAAAAGGGGCAGGAGAGAAAACGGAAAGAAAATCCTGGAAAAAAAAACACACAAGGAAGCAGTTAAACACAAACTAAGGAAAAACAGCCTTCCCTCTTAGTCTCTTGTGGAGCTTCTCAGGCTGCCAGTGTTCATCAATCAATTATCTTGCATCCTTTCCTCTGCAGGTTTGGAAGCAGGATTTAGTGAGTAAAGTAAGTTAAATTTTTAAAGAAAATAACCTTTTTTGGGGAAAAAGTAAGAGACCCAATAAAAACTAATACAAAAATAATGCTTATGTTTTCCCAGTCCTAAAGTATCAGCTGGTTGTTTGTTATCACAGTGGGTCACTACTCTAAGAGGGACTTGGAATAGATCTAGAAACCTTTTATATTCAAGGAGGAAACCCGTCCACTGAGCTAAATTTTCTTGTTGGGTCAAGTAGCTCTTCAGAACACTATCCAGTCACTTTCCCTCAGGCAGATTGACTCTTTGCAGTTGGATAAATTCCTCCTGATTAGGATTCTCTCCCTGCCCCCTTTCTATTCTTATTGCTTTCTCTCCCAGGGCAGCAGGATACAATAGCCTGTGTGAGAAGATTCACCCTCATTTCTACTGGTCATGACTAGTTCCCTTTTGAAATAGAATTGGGACACTGGTGACTGAACTCCCTACTGAAAAATGACTCTCAACCCACTTCTAGACCACCCTCTTCTCCCAGGGGATGCTAAACAGCCTCTGGGAAGCTTATTAAGCACTTCCTACTGCCCACATCCCTTAGGGAGCTTGAAATTTTGATAGTTTTCAGCTTGGGACTAGTCAATTGCCTGACTCTGCCTTCTTCAGGCCAAATTTCACTATCCCAGAGTAGTTAGGCAAATCAGGCTGCATCAGCAGAATAACTTCTCTCCTTTTCCTGGTGCCACCTTGAACCATTTACTATGTTCCTCCAAGCTCAATAGGGGTCCAGGTAACCAAAACCAGAGAAAGGAAACCCCTCTCCACCCCTTGCAAGAGCCCTCCCACTCTTGGAGAAGGCTCCCTCCCACTTGGTGGCCAGCAGGAGTCGGGCCTCGGGGCACGCGGGAGATTTGCCTTGACAGTGGAGCTTAGCTGTCCCAATGTTTCCAGCCTCAGAGACAAGAAACTCGAGGTTTTACCTTGAGCAATTTATCTCTTTGTCCACCTCTCTCTAGATCAATGCCCTGAAACCTCCTTCTCTGTAGGTTCCCAAAAAACAGCTCACTTGGGCAGGATATTGCCTCCACCCAGCCAGTTTTTTGTGAGAGAAATGGTGAGTCTACATTTAAACCAATACCATCTTGTTCAGATCCCCCTGTTGGCTTTTATAAAGATTATTTATTGGGGGTAGAAGCTTACAGTTAGCAGACCATAAAGTCTAAGTTGCTTCCTTCACCAAAGTCTGTTGCCACGTGTTGGAGCAAGATGGATGCTGACATCTGCCAAGGGCTCAGTATTCCTTGGTTCTTTTCTTCCAGGGTTTGCCTCTCTCTGGACTCAGCTGCTCTGATAGCTCCACAAGGCCAACTGTAGACTATCAGGTGAATGGCTCATCTCTCTCTTCCTGGGGACTCTGCCATGTCAAGCTTTCTCTTTGCCCCTCTGTGTGCTTACTTCCCAAGCTCCAGCACTAAAACTTCAAACTATATAGTAGAATACCAATAAGTCTACTTTAGTCCATAGTTCATTCCCCAATCCTGAGGATTCTGAGATAGTGTTGCCCACGCCACCTCTAATTGAGAGGAGGCTTTGATCACATGGGCAGATGGATGGCTACTATAGACTTATCATGAATCTAGCAATGGAAGAAACTATCTTTCATGTGGAGTCAGTGGCCACTAGAGATTCTGAGGGCAAGGAGAGGGAAATACAGGTGAAATATGGGGGCATGTTGGGAACATGGGAATTTTCCTGATTGACATTACCATGACAGATATGGGCCATTACATATCCTGCCATAACCTACAAAATTGTGTGGAAGAGAGTGTGAAATACAATGTACACTATAATCCATACTTAGTGGCAGAACTCTGAAATGTTTTGGTTAATTGTAATGAATGTACCACACTAATGAAAGATGTTGTTAATGTGGGAAAATGTGGGAGGTGTAGGAAGCAGGGCATATGGGAATTCCATATATTTTTATGTACCATTTATGTAATCTAAATACCTTTTTTTAAAAAATTAAAAATTTATTAAAAAACAAACAAATGAACAAAAAACTGCAAACTCCCTTCTCTCCAGTGCAGTTTCTCTGTGATTCCCCAACCACCAAGGGGGTGGGGACTCAAGTTCTAATGACATGGCCCAATCAAAGCCTTAATAATTATTTAATTAAGTAAAAGAGAAACCTCTGAATCCAATATAATCTAATATGCCCAGAGGAAAAGACCAGTTCACAAACAATCCAATATCTATTTTTGGAATTCATAAATAATGATAAACTGCTGCAAACTCGTTGTGTCCTTGTGTCTGAGGTTGTTATCTTGTAGACAACATATAGATGGCTCATATATTTTTATCCATTTGATCAGTCTATGCATTTTTATTGGGGAGTTCAATCCATTAACATTCAATATTATTACTGTAAAGGCATTACTTACTTCATCCATTTTGTCCTTTGGCCCTCTGCTGCCATATTATTCTATTGTCTTTTTCTTGTCCTTTAGTTTACCCTTCTTAATCTTCATTTCTAAACTATTCTCCAAATCTCTCATCCTTGTTTTTTCCTTTCAGACTGCAGCACTCCCTTTAATATCTCTTGTAAATCTGATCTTTTAGTAACATAACATTCCTGGTTGGATTGGTGCATGCTTTGTCATGAACTAATAGCTTAATACAATTTATCTCATTCCTCCTGACAGGATAAAATTTTAGATTGCAAGGTGTGATCATAATTACTTTCCTAGAATAGAATATTCAAAAGAGAAACCATGTCCAAATTGAGGTTTGTTTAGCTGGGCAGTATGTTGACCTTCCTTGTCTTCCTTGCCTCACATCTCCCCTACCCTTCTTGTGCTTTAATGATCACTTTCTAAATATATATATTTGTCTCAGGTTCTGTTTCCAAGAAAATCAAACTTATTAAAAACTTTAATTTATTTAAATCCTTCAGCATGTAATAAATAAACTCAATTTAACAACAATTTAGCAAATGTTATATTTAATAATGGGGTTAATTATGGCATTTTCCCTAAAGTGTGTGTTTGTTTATTCTCATTACAAGTAAAAAATATATGAATTGACACTCTCAATTCAATCCATCCAGTTTAATGCTGCCTTTTCTATATAAACTGAAATTCCTGTGAAAGGGATATTTTCTTAATTTGAGGAGAATTTTATAAGAAAATGTATTAGTATGTGTTTCAAATACTGTGAAGCAGCTTGCTCAGCATTCATTCTAAATTTTTTTTTTCATTTAACCTGCTATACTATCAAGATTTATGTGCTTTTTTCTCAGCTCTAATAATAAAGTTCTGATTAACAAAAGTAGACTTACTGGTATTCTACTATAGATTTATTATGATTCTAGCAATGGAAGAAATTGTATCATTGAGGTGGAGACAATGGCCACTGGAGGTTCTGAAGGCAGGGAGAGGGAAAACAAGTGTACTATGGGTGCATTTTTGGACTTGGGAGTTGTCCTTAATGACATTGCAATGACAGATACAGGCCATTATATATCTCACCATAACCTACATAACTGGGTGGGAGAGAAGGTAAACTACAATGTAAACTTTAATCCATGCTTAAAGTCAATGCTGCAAAGTGTGTTCTTCAGTTGCAATGAATGTACCACACTAATGAAGGCTGTTGTTAATGTGGAGAAATGTGGGAGGTGTGAGGAGTAGGGCATATGGAATTCCCCTATATTTTTTATGTAACATTTATGTAATCTAGGTATATTTAAAAATTAAAAAAATAAGAAGATACTAATGGAAAAGGCATTTTGCTATTGTGAACTTCATATTTCCTCCTTTTTGACATCTGGATTCAGGATTGATGCTGAGAAGTGCCTAAGAGTGAATGCCAGAGAGCTACCACCTGCAATACAGCAGCCATAACAAAGGAAAAACATTTTATGAGTTCAGTCTCAGGGATATTGGGGTTGTGTGTATTGACAGAACATGCCTCACTTATACTCTCTAATCAGCTTCCCAAAGACTTTTAAATCTCCAACATCAAGTCTGTTACCAATATTTGGCATTATGTAGAGTCTTTGTTACTTCATACAAACACATTTTTTCATCCCCATTTTCCTCGATCTAGGCTAGGGAAAATACAATATTCTCTGTCTCCATAAAGCATCTGCTCCTCAATGCTCTTGGATATTTCCCAAGATGACATGGAGAGAATTCCAATGCTACGATACTAAATCAAACCACTTACATGACCCAAGGCCCATATCATGCTGATCACACTTTGTCCTCCAAACAACATAATTTCTAGTAATCTTAAATTTATGGAGCCATTGTAGTGAGTATAAATACATGTGTACATTTGTCTGTGTGTAATATGGGTTGTCCACCATTACAGCTCTAATCTCTGATTTCAAAATTGAGTTGGAAAGTGAATGTGAATCAAATGTGGATATGTTTGTAGAACAAAATGATTGATATGAACTCATATTTTACATATCTTATTCAATTCAAAAGCAACCAAGGGTCACTGAAGAAGGTTAATTAATAAAACAATTGTAGAGGATTATTAGTGGGAATTAATGGTAACTAAGGCATATTGGTTTTCATATAGCATGAAAATTTAGCCCATATTTCATGCAGAATCACCTGATTCTAAAAATAAATATCCATGACTGGAAACTAGCATATTGGACTCCAGCAAATTGGCAATAAAAATTATCTTCTTATCTCTGACTATATTTGGAATCCTGGGGAATTTCTCTTTTTTTACTGTTATCATTTCCTTTCCTTCACTGGGTGCAGGTAAAGGTCCACGTATTTAATTCTCAAACACTTGATGGTTGCCAACACTTTGATATTTCTCTCTAAAGGAGTCCCATAGACAATAGCAGTTTCTGGGTTGTCCTTTGACACCATCTGCCTCCTAAGTAACTTCCAGGCCATCACAATTAGCACCAGGAACTACAGGTGGATGGAATTTAAAATAAAAGCCTCAAGGTACATTGGTCCCCCCAATATCCTCTGCTGGATGCTGAACGTGCTTTTAAGTATCATTATTCCTATATATTTAACTGGCAAATGGAACAAGAAAAACATCACAAAGGAAGGAGACTATGGATATTGTTCTTCTGTACTTCATAACAAAATCACAATCTCACTGTTTGCAGCATTTTTATCATTCTCAGATAAAAAACAAAAACAGCATTCTATTGAAAGCAAACTACAAGGAAATGTATCTCATACATAAAATTTTAGCTAATTAAATACAAGAATGCATAAAAGATCATAAATGATCTGGTTTAGCCAGGAAAACGTCAGTTTATTATTGAAAATCAAAGAATTTCACCATAGTAATACACTAAAAATAGTTATGTGGTCATATCCTTAGACATAGAAAAGGTAATTGGCAATTTCCAACTTCTAATTCCTGGTCTCATTATGTTTATTTAACTTTGTACTGGAATTTCTAGTAATTGCAATAAGAGAAGAAAAATAAACAAAAGCAATTTAGATTGTAAAAGAAAACTGGAGATAACTTAGTTACCTGTTTAGAAAATGTGATATTATCTACAAAAAGATACTAAAACTAATAAGTGAGTTTAACATATTTACAAAATGCAGAATTGATATAAAATCAATTGTAGTTCTGTACAGCAAACAAAAACAATAGTTGATTGATTTTCAAAAAATCCACTTACAATAGAATTGAAAAATATGAATACTTGTAATATTTAGGGATTGTTTTGCAAACATAATTGCTGAGTTTTAGGGCTCGGGAGTAGTATTTCATGAATCCAGCTAGATCTGTTGGATACATAAAGAAGCAAAAATGAAACCAGGAGGAGAAAATAGGCAATATGGCATAGACTAAAGCTAACCCTGCATAGCCAGTCCATACCACAAGCTCTTTTTCTACCTAGAAAAGAACCCCACAGTTTTGCCAGTACTTCCATTAAACACAAGTAGCTTCTACCATCACTTCAAATAGTCTAATGGGAATGAGTATCTTCCTTCATCTCTGATTAAACCAGAACTTCAGGCAGGGATTGTATCCATTCTTTCACACAATAACCTGGACTCTTCCTTACATGGGTTCCTACAGAGGCACAGATTCATCTCTGTCACCACTGAATGACCTCAGCTCATGAGAGATGAATCCCCCCAAGTTCCCTGTTCCTGGATCCAATAAAGAGGGAAGAGAAAACTGAAGTTTTTCAGTGGTTCTCAGAAGAGGTCTCAGAAGTACATACAATTCCTGTATAGAGTAGAGCACTAGAGTTTTTGGTAGGTAGGTGTGCCTTACCATCTCATGAGTCAAATTAATGGTGGGGTGAAAACTCAGTTGACCTGGAACCCTTGTAGAGTTCTGAAAGAATGAGGTGTATCCTACTCACTCTACTTTGTTATGAAATTATGATCAGATCCAGATTATGGGGGAGTTCCAACTATTATGCCTTTCTATACTTCTCTTAATTGGAATAATCCAGGCAGGCATGACAAAGCATGTGTATGAGGTTAGGCCTCAAGGGATGATATGATATTATTCTTTATGGATTTAGCATCAAAACCAAACATAATGTGCCAAAATTATGATTGAATTCTGAAGTTTTAAGTAGATCAATTGGAGGACTTCATAAGAGGAGGACATACTAGTCAATGAATCACCAAAATAAATGTCCTCTGAATTTCAGAAGAGTGGCAATACCTTCCCTCCAGTCCATTGGACTCACCAAAGACAACTAACAAGGAGATGATATATAGAAAATGCCCATCCCAAGCAATAGAGTGTGTCTCCAACTGCAAGCAAGAGAGTTCCATCTATCTGCTCCATGGGATTTAAGCCCCATCTCAATTAGAAGCAGAGTGGGCATCACCATACCAAAATCTTCAAGACCGAGGAATGAACAATGGACTGTAGTAGACTTATTATTATTCTAATTAGATGTTATTATTCTAGCAATGGAAGAACTCTTATCATTGATATAAAGTCAATGGCCAAAAGAGGTTCAGAGGGGAAGGAGAGGCAAGAATAGGTGTATATGGGGGCGTTTTGGGGACATTGGAGTTGTCCTGCTTGACATTGCAGTGATGGATAAAGCCCATTGTATATTTTGTCATAACCTAAAAAATTGTGCAGGACAGAGAGTGTAAACTATAATGTAAGCAATAATCCATGGTTGGAAGCAATGCTTCAATATGAGTTTATCATATGAAACAAATGTACCACACTAATGAGGGATGTTGTTAAAATGTGGGAGGAGAAGGGAGTGGAGCATATACGAGTCCCCAACATTTTTTATGTAACATTTATGTAATCTAAAGTTTCTTTTTAAAAATTTAATAAAAAAATAACTGCCCATAAAAATTAATGTTTGAGAAACTTCAAAGAGTGGATTGCAAGAATAATGGTATTGGTATCACTCAGTGATATGATGTAAACTGGGAACTTGTATCTGACTCATCCTCCTAGGCTCATCCTATGGTTCAAGAAAGACTGTGTCTTCAAAGATGTAAAAATAAGAGGCCAATTGTATTGTGAGTGTCCACAAGACAATATGTTTCTATGGCAGACACCATTTTGATGCTCCCTTTCTCTGTCCCTCAGCTTTTTCATGTGCACACTGCAGCAAAGATAGCCCTCAAAAGCCTCTGTAAAGAAGGTTGGGTAAAGTATATTAAACTATTAAAATCCATCAAAGAACATGCAGCAATACAACCAGTATTGGCAGATATTGTCACCATTCTATAATAAGATGTGCTAGTGTACTTATATAAATAAATTAAGTGCTTGGTCATACTTTGTAAAATACCAAATGTATATCTTGTTTAACTTTTCTTTCTACAGAGAAATAAAACTTTTCATCATAGAAAATGGAGACAGAATATCATCTTTGAATATTATTCTTTTCTCAGGTATGTTAAATTAACCCAGCTCAGTACCCGAGGTGGAGAACATCAAGTTAGAGGAAAGTGCAAGTTGGTGACAAGCACAACATTCACTACAATTAAGTCTTTGGTTTGAAATTCCTGTGTGTGGTTTTTTTTTTTCCTTCAAAAAAGTGTCTCCTAATCAACTGCTTCAGAAACATGTTGGTCATGTACTAAAATTAAGTTTCCTTGTTCTCAAACAAACCAATATAATTAAACTTTCTTGGTTGAATCTTAAATCTGGATTTAAGAAAAGCCTCCCTGGAAATAGTTGGGAACATGACATCATCCTACCAACTACTCTATTGAATCCCCAGTTCTCTGAGCAGGGCTGAAGACTGCAGAGCTGAAAGATTCACCTAGACTTTGCAACTTAGAGCTTAGCTTGATGCTGGGTTTCCTTGGGGTGTTTATTGGGTTTCTTTTATGATGTACTTTAGAAGGATACATGTAATTTAAAAGAACTGTATCCTAACATGGTTCTCTCATACTTTCTCCATTTAATTTTTATGCCTCATGTGAACTCAACAAAGAAGTAGCCTGAAACCTCCGATCCTATTTCTTTTATGTATTGGAGAGATGGTGAGAATCTTTCCTGAGGACAAAAGGGCCTTGAGAGGAAGTAAAGAGACTGTTCATTTTCTCCTCCTAATGCAATCCCTTTTCCTGTAGACATATCCAATATTTCTTCTTCAAGATATAAGTTTCCTTCCATGTTAGAGAAGGGAGGAAACAGTTGAATATAGCAATATCTTTGCACTTGTCTTCCAGTTATGCTTAAATTTTGCTGCACATTAGAGAGTGCTTAACAAACCCCAAGCTCAGGTCTTATATATAAGACCAAGTAATTTAGTATTTCCGAGTGTAGGACCAAGACTTCAAAAATTTGTTTCTCACCAGATATTCTTATTTGCAGTTGAATTTTTAAAAAATCTACACATCTTTTCAATCATCAATATGTAGATGAATCACCTGGGAATATTGCTAAAATCAGATTTGGATATAGTAGTGATGGGCTATACCTGAGAGTCAGAATTTTTAAATAAAATACAAGTCCTTGAGTCACACTGAAATACTATGTTCCTCTTTAACCTCAAGTAAATTAAATTTGTAAACCAGCACAATATGCAACATGTAGGAAAAATAGAGTAACTTTGAAATAAATGAACTAAACATATTGCATCTCATTTTTTATTAATGAAAAAAAAAAAAAAGAATAGACTACCCCATTCATGATTTCCACTGAAACATCACCTCAGAGTAAAAAAAAAAAAAAAAAAAATTCATATCATGGGCGATGAGAGGGCACTGTTGAGTAACCAGATGCCATGGTGTTTAATTAGAAAAAACATTCAAAGTGAAAGTAATAATCAAGCCTTCCTTCACTTAATCCAACAGAGCAAACAAAATACAAAAACTTGTACCAGCTTCCCAGGGCAATAATTCCCTATGGATAAGCAACAGGCTAGGATCAAATGGATGCAGCACTTGGGGTGGAACTGTCTCAATGTCAGTGAACCACAATAAAAGGCTCCTGTCTTTTTATAAACCCATGTAAATAGTGGGGAGTGATAACAGGAAACTGTAGGAGTGCAAATGTTCTGAGTCAGAGTGGAGAAAAATGCATGAGAGAAGGCCACAATAAGGAAGTCTTGCAAGAGATTCCTGGAAAGTGATTCAGCTGAGGAACCCAAGGAAGAGGCCACCAAATGGAGATACCTGGACTAAATATCCAGCTTTGCCTATGAGCATAACTTGCTTGTCCAAGATGGTCTGAATCCTTGATTGCAACTCCCCTAGAAAATGCAACCCACTGACTAGGCATGAAATCTGGTGTGGGGAAGGCACCTTACCTCCTTGAGACACACTGGCAAAATTTTACAATGCCTATCGACATGCCTGAAAGATCAAAAGTAGAATTTGAGCCTGAATCAGTCTCCTCAGATACTTCTTAAAATAAGCTAAGATGAGGAAAAAAAAAAGAAAGAAAGAAATGCCCTCAAAATAAGTATCCGTTTTCATACCCATAGATGGTCCTTTTCAGATTTACACAAAATTCAGTCACTTGCACATGTCTTAGTTTTACAGCTTTGTATTGAAAATATACTTTTATGCCTTTACAAATTTTTATTCAGTATTTACTTAAATTAGCTACATTATAAAGCATTTTATATATCAGGTTGACAAGTTCTATTTAAAACACAACTTAAATTTACATAATTGAAATTAGTGTTGTCTATATATCGATCACCTAATTTTATTTGGATTTATACCATTTGCACACACACCATACCTGGGAAAGCTCTGATTCATCAGATGCAGGCTGTTTGAAATCTGCATCTTATCCCTGTTTGGGTCATCTATCCATCACTCCACTCCACTCCAAGGTATGTGAGATTGGATGTCCAATCTTCACTGATATAGAGTGAGTGATGGTCAGTCTCATGTGTCATCTTGGCCAGATAATTGTGCCCATTAGGCTTAGAAAGCCCTCATGTGAGTGTACTGTGAGGACATTTCCTGGACTTAAATGATCAGTGAAGTGATTGCATTGATGACTGATTACATGTAAAATCAACAAAGGAGATTGATTTCAGCAGTGAGAGATGTCTCATCCAATCAGCTGAGGGCCTTTTATATCCTGGCATCTCATCTATGAGCCTCATTGGAGTTCCTAGCTTCAGCCTGCTCTAAAATAATTGGACTCATGCATCCCCATGGTCACGAGGCAATTCTTTAAAATTTCATAATATTTAAATATTTCTCCTGTAGGTTCTGTTCCCCTAAAGAACCATGACTAATACAGCATCCCAATCCCTGTCACTCTCCTCAGTGAAGGAAGAGACCAGAAGGTAGTTAGAGGACACTTTCTTGGGAATGGCAAAAGGATCCCTTAGATTACCCAAAAATGTCAGTGCTCTGACCAAGATGTCAAAGATTTTCAAGAAGAGTAGAGGTGAGAGCTTTTCTCAACCTGGAAGTCTAACATCCATTGCCTCATCTCCTGAAGATAATGCTGTGTGTGTGGTCTGAAAATGGTTGCTTGGTAGAAGTTGGGTGATGGTGCAGTTATGGAATGGACTCTGGTGAGGTGCATTGTGGAGAGACTGGAGTTTAATACTTGGTATCAGGTCAAGTGACGTTCTAGTCCCTTGGGTTGTATGTTTATGACTACACTGATTTTCACTCAGGGAAGGCTGGATAGTCTGGATTGACCCAGACCAGGTGTTTGAGAGCTCTGAATGGAGGGAATGTTTGGAAGGGACTATGTCTTGATTTCTTCAGAGGATTTTGCCAGTCTTGGTGGTGTCTTGGAAGACCCCTTGCTTTTTACATGGAAGCTAAATTTTAATTACTGTTCCAATGTAGATGATCAAGGCTGTGGACAGGACTTGGGGTTCCTGTCAGGACACTTGGATTTACCTGATGTTGAGGAAGTGGTCCAGGACAATGGACTTGTTGACAGATTGGTGAACATCATTGGTGCAAAAAGCAGGCTATTGGCTGTCAGCATGATAATGAAGGTAGAGTCCTGAAAAGGGACAGTCATTAAAGTACACTTCATCTTCTTTAGCTGTTCTTGATGTGAGAGGAATGAGCTTAGTTGAGGAATTTCACAGTAAGATAATTACAAATGTAATTATCTTACTGTGCCTGCCCATGTGCCAACTGTGCCTAGAATCATGGTGAGCTTCAACTCCTACTCTACAGTTCAATGGACTCACCCAAGTCACCTGGCAAGGAGAAGATGATGGACAACAGCCATCCCAGGAAATGGAAAGAGTCTGCAGCTGCAGGCAGGATAATCCCATCCATCTTATCCATGGGATATAAGCCCCTTCTCACTTGGAGTTGGAGTGGACATCACCATCCCAGACTCCTCAGGTTTGGAGGAAGAGCTATGGACTAGAGTGGAATTATTGGTATTCTGGCGTAGACATACTGTGATTCAAGCAATGGAAGAAATTACAACATTGATGTGGAACCAGAGGCCACTGGATGCTTTCAGGGCAGGGAGAGGGAAAAGCAGGTATAATACAGGGGCTTTTTGGGGACTTGGGTAGTATCCTGAGTGACATTACAATGACAGATGTAGGCTATTGTACATCAGCATATAACATGCAGAAATGTGTGGGAGAGAATGTAGTCTACAATGTGAACTATGGTCCATGATTAGTGGCAAAGACCCAGGATGTGTATATCCATTGCAGGTGATGTGCCACACTAATGAAAGATGTCTATGTGAGAGGTTGTGGGAGGTGTGGGAGGTGGAAGGTGGGGAACATGGGAATCCCTGTAATTTTTGTATAACATTTATGTAATCTAAGCATCTTTTAAGATATTAAAAATGGATCCTTGTAAAAAACAAAAAAAAAATGCAAATTGTATACATAAAGTTGTATCCAACTTCTATGGTGGTCAGGTAAACTTTTAAAATAATCATGCTAGATTTGCTGTATTCAGAATTCTTGGCTTTCAGTTTTTACTTTAAGCACCTTAATTATGTCATACCACTGCCTCCTTGTATCCATGGTTTCAGATAAGAAAACGGTGTTTACTCTTGTCGAGCTTCCTTATATGTGATGGATCTCTTTCTCGTACTGCTTTTAATATTCTATCTTCTTCTTGAGCATTTGACAATTTGATAAATATGTGTTTGGAGTATGTTACACGTCCTGGACATGCCCATCCATGTCCCTTAAAAGAGGATATCACCCTAATACCAAAACCACATAAAGACACTATAAGAAAAGAAAGTCAATCTCTTTAATGAACCTAGAAGTTAAAATCCTCAAAAACATACTTGCTAATTATATTCAACAACACACCAAATGAATTATACACCATGACCAAGTGAGTTTTTATCTCTGGTATGAAATAGTTGTTCAACATAAAAAAATCAATCAATGTAATACACCACATTAACAGAGCAAAAGAAAAAAATTCTCATGATCATCTTTATTGATGCTGAAGAAATACTTGACAAAATATGGCATTCTTTCTTGATAAAAACAATTCAAAAGACAGGAATAGAAGGAAACCTCATCAACATGATAAAAGGTATATATGAAAAACCCAAAGGTAACATGCTCAAAGCTGAAAGGCTTTCCCTCTAAGATCTGGAAAAAGAGAAGGATGTCCACTGTGAACACTCCTGTTTAACACTGTGTTATAAATACTTGCTCAAGCACTTAGGCAAGAAAAGGAAATAAAAAGCATCCAAACTGTAAAGGAAGAAGTTAAAATTTTACTGTTTGCAAATGACATAATCCTATACATAGAAAGACTGAAAATCTACAACAAAACTTCTAGAGCAGATAAACAAGTTCAGTAAAGTGGAAGGAAATAAGATTAACATGCAAAAATCAGTAGCATTTTGTACATTGTTAATGAGCAATCTGAGGAGGAAATAAAGAAAAAAATTCCATTCACAATAGCAGCTAAATCAAATATATAGGAATAAACATGTGTGAAGATTTAAAGGAGTAGTACACAGACAACTACACAACATTGTTAAAGGAAATCAAAGAAGATATAACTATATGGAAGAAAATTCCATGTACATGAATTGGAATTCTTAACATTAAAGTGTCAGCCCTACACAAGTTGATTTACAGATTTAGTGGAATCCCAATATAAATTACAATAGTATTTTGTACTGAATTGGAAAATCCAATTAGGAAATTTATTTGAAAGGGCAAGGGGCCTGGAGTAGCTAAATCCATATTGGAAAAGAAAAACAAAATTGGAGGAATTATGCCAACTGACTTTAAAGCATACTAAAAAATGACAGCAATCAAAAATGCATATTGGCACAAGATAGACACACAGACCAATGGAAGCGATTTGAGGATTCTGATATAGATCCTTGCATATGTGACAAGGCAACTAAGGCCACTCAACTAGGAGAGAATGCCTTCTTCAACAAATGGCACTGGGAGAACAGGATATCTATATCCAAAAGAATGTGAGTGGATAACCATCTCATGTTGTACACAAAAATTAACTTAAATGGATCAAAGATCTAAATATAAGAGCCAAGACCATAAAGCTCTTAGAATAAAATGTAAGGAAACATCCATGAGATCTTGTAGTAGGAATTGGTTTCATAAAATTTACATCAATGTGTGAGCAATGGAAGAAAAAATAGATGAATGAGACCTCCTCAAAATTAAAAATTTTGCACTTTAAAGGCATTTGACAAGAAAGGGAAAAGGCAGCCTCCTCAAATGGGAGAAAATATTTGGGAACCACTTGTTGGATAAAGGTCTAATATCTAACATATATAAAGAATTCCTATAAGTCAAAAATAAAGAGACAAACACTCCACTTAAAAAATGGGCATGAGACTGGAATAGACACTTTTCCAAAGAGGAAATACAAATGGCTAAAGGGTACATGAAAAGATGCTCAATGTCACTAGTTATTAGGTTAATGCAAATCCAAAACTACAATGAGAAGTCATCTTTTGACTATTAGACATGGGGCTATTTAAAAAAAACACAGAGAATTACAAATGTTGGATAGCATGTGGAGGAAAGGATCCCCACATCCACTGCTTGTGGGAATGTAGAATGGTGCAGCCATTGTGGATGATGGTTTGGCAGTTTCCTCAGGAAACTAACTAAAGAACTGCCATATGAACCAGCAAACCCACTGCTGTGTATATACACCAAATAAAGGAAAGCAGGGAAATGAACAGATGAGTTCACACCAATGTTCATAGTGGCATTATTCACTATTGCCAAAATTTGGAAACAACCCTAGGGCCTATCAGCAGATGAATGGTTAAGCAAACTAAGTTATGTAGATGCAATGGAATATTACTCAGCTGTAAGAAGGAATGAAGTACTGACACATGAACAACATGGATAAATCTTGAAGACACTATGTTGAGTGCAGTAAGCCAGTCACAAAAAAGACAAATATTGCATTACCTCCCTGATATTACCTAAGTAAATTGAACAGACTTACCAAGGTAGAGTCTGTAAGAGAGGTTATCAGGAGACAGAAAGGGAGTATTGTGTGGCAAGCCAATGCTCAATATGGGCAGAATCTATTATAAGGTGGAAGGGGGTGGTTTGACAGCAGATGTGGTGATGGTGGTGCAAGGATGTGAGTTCTAGAATGTGAGGGTGAGCAGGGTGGGGTGTTGAGTTGGACTATCCATGTAACTGGGGGGATGGCTGGAATAATGAACAGATGAACTCTGGGGATTTTTAGGTCTGTGGTTCATACTACAATGGTGGGAATGTTCTTTGGCAAATATGGAAGAGATAGGTCACTGATGCAGGGTATTGGTTTTGGGGTTTATGTGGCAAAGGGTGCACCTGGGATGTTAGGATGGAATATAAATGTGTTCATCTTGTCAAAGGGCATTATCTCAGTGGGGTAAGACCCACACAATAAATAAGAAAATATTAATCGCACATCCTGGGGAGTCCAACTGGAGGGGCAAGAATCCCTCAAGTATATAGGCAGTGCCTAATAAAAGAAAAAAGACAAAAATGTCAAGCCCTCAATATTAATGCATGTTATCATCAACCTCATTTTTGAAAAATTGAAATTTAATCATTACCATAGTTTCTGAAGGGACAGGGTGTGAAGATTAGGTGGAACATAGGGTATTTTTAGGGCATTGGAATTGTTCTAAATGATCTTGTATTGATGAATACAGGCCATTATAAATTAAGCCAAAACCTATAAAATTGTATGATGCAAAGTGTAACCCATAATGTGAACCATTGACCATAGTTAGTAGCAACGCATCAATATATGTTCATCAATTGTAACAAATGCACCATATGCATGTAAGATGTTAGTAGAGGAAAATGTGAAAGGGGGGTGGGGTATTTCTGTAACCTAAAGCTTCTTTGAAGATAAAGTGGAAAAATCAGATACTGGAGGAACATACAGAAGAAATTGTCAGTATACATGAAAGATAACATATCTTATAGTGATGCAAGGCACAGTAAAAAAAATGTTTTGACTTTGATTTTGGGGAAGTTTCTGTATTACAGAAAAGTTATAACTATGGCAGTTGTGGACAACCTCTGCAGGGTGTCACTGGTGGGGGATGTGTGGGGAAGAATGCACAAGGAGCATGTCTTTATGGAATATGAATGTTGTCATGTAGTTATGAGGTGTTATCTCAGTAGGTGGAGAACCACACAATAAACAAACCAAAAAAATGTTAAATTCCCTTCCTGAGGAGTCCTGATACATTCTCCAATAAAGTGGCAAAAATCTCTAGAATTCATAGGCAGTGCTTAGCAAAAGAAGACATACCAATATGCCAGGCCTTGTAGATTACTTAATGAACTTTATTTTTGCAAAATTTAAACATAGCCTAGTAATATATATTACATAACACTTATCTCCTGAAAACATCCTTGTTAAATGTGGCCTGTCTCTAAGCCAAATTCATCATATAAGCTCACTGCTTTCCCCCTGCATGTGACATGACTACATGATATGGCCAATCTTGGCACAGAATGATTATTATCAAGTACAAACTAGCAATGCATTTGGAAAAAACATCTTGACCAAAACTGGGAAATATTAAATATAAATGAGATTTTATGGCTAAGAGATTTCAAAGTGAGTTGGGAGGTCATTCCAGAGGTTATGCTTATGCACGTCTTAGGAATATCTCACTGACTGATACAATAAACAATGCCTCAAGCAGAGGTGTTCTGAGGGCTCTAGAGACATCCAGACAGTAGAGGCAGGACAGACAACCCCAGGAAATTGGCACCATATTGGTGGGCCTTACCTTGGAATATATGATAACCAATCTCCCCAATATATCGGAGTTAAACTTATTTATAATTTTATTACATATGGTTCTTCTGTCCCTTTTATTTGAATCTAGAATTAGCACTATACTCATTAAATATATGTCCCAGGGACTTAAATCTTTGGTCTGTTCATGTGCCAGTTGAGACCTGAAATTCAGCAGAGTTGTGGGGAACATCCACTCTACAGTTCATTGGACTATTCCAGGACAACTAACTGAAGGATGATGGACAATATCCATTCCAAAAATACACAGAGAATCTAAAACTACAAGCAAGACAGTTCCATCCACCAGTCCCATGGGATCTAAGACCTTCTCAATCAGAAGCAGAGTGGGTATCACCATCTCAAAGTCCTCGAGATAGAGGAATGAATTCACATAAGGGGGAAATGAAATTATGGACTAAAGTAGACATTATTTTTATAATAATGGAAGAAATTGTAACACTGACATAAAGACAGTGGTTTCCACAGGTTCTGAGGGGAGGGAGATAGAAGAATAGGTGTAACATGGGGCATTTGGGGGACATTGGAATTGTTCTGCATGATATTGCAATGATAGGTACAGGTCATTTTACATTTTGTTAAAACCTATAAAATGTGAAGTGCAAAGTGTAAACTGTAATGGAAAATAGACCATGGTTAACAGCAATGCTTCAATATTTGTTCATCAATTGTAACAAGTGTACCACACTAAGGAAGGCTGTTTTTTATGGGGAAAAGTGTGAGGGAGGAAGGAGGTGGGTTATAAAGTAATTCCTTATATTTTCATTGTAACTTTTGTGTAACCTAAAACTTCTTTAGAAATAAAGAAAAATAGCATATAGCTCAGAAAACATAATCATGATGCTTGTGTGTGTCAATAAGTTTAGAAAATTCAGTTTCCAAATATTGTCTCTTTTAAGATCTGTGGAAACTCATACTTTTCTTCATGTGTGTAGGGAGTATAAATATCAGTAACCTTTTGTGGATAATTAGGGAATATATATCAAAATTTGAAAGATGCATGAAAGGCATCTTATTAACATCCTTGAACATGTGAGCTGAAATGTCCCCACCAGCAAGTTTTTGATTGACATGTAAATTATAGCCCAACAAAAAAAGACAAGGAAATATATATCAGAAATCCCATTGACCATCCTTGAATTGTAACATAGTTTGCACACATGAAGATCATAGAAATAAAACAAATCAGAGGACACAATAAGAGCAACAAAGCATGGAACCAGACATGAGAAACCCACTGAGTGTTACAAGATTCTGTCATCCTATTCCAGTTTTTTCTAAAAGGTTCCTGGGAAAAATCTGGAGGAGAGCCTTCCTCTACTGTTCTTCTTGCTTACAGAAAATTTTAAGTGTCAGATCGTGTCTCAGCTTCCTTATCCTTACCTTCAGGGCATGAAGCAAGGACCAAGCAAAATCCAAGGTCTAGGCTGTGCCCATGTTTTGGAGTGAGGGAGGCATTGAAGCCACTGTGAAATTTCCCAAGGATTCTCCTTCTCTCATGTTGTATCCAGCCACCACCCCACACTTAGTTTTTTTTTGGTGTACAAACAAGATATTTCTTCATTTAGATTCTAATGATATTCTGCCATCCATGGGCGAAGTTTCAGCATACCATCCACCTATCCTTGTTGATGATCCCCCTGGAACAGAATGAGCTCTTCAGTGTGGAACCCTGGAAGATATTGAACTTTTTGTTTACATCTATTAAGTTTCTCTGTTTGAGATTGGAGTTGACTGTGCATCTTCTTAGTTTCTGATGTCCAAGGATATTTCTGAGTCTCGAGAATCCTCACCTTTGTCTGTGGCCTTTTCTTTTTGTCACACTTGTGGTACACTGACAACTGGTTTTCCCAGATTTTCCTCAGTCCCATGTTGTCCTTCTCCTAATTTGAGTGCAAGGTCTGGAGGTGGTTAGTCCCACCCCTGCAATTCATGAGAGCATCTACTAGTCTTTGTCATGTATCCAAAGGTCCTGTAGTTTTTCTAGGTTACTTGTAGTTTGAGGAGAGATGTAGTTAGTGAGTAAGGAACAATTACAGGAAGCTTTCAAAGGCCAATGTCAGATATTTTTTATTTTGGATAGTGGCTTTCAGGAGACAATATAGAAAAGAAGCCCATTAGGTGTCTAATAATTTATGATGCCATCCTCATATTCAAAGACTTTTTAAACAGAGGCACTAGGAAAAAGGGCAGAATAACTAAGGCTGATCATTTTTCAGAAAATGTACACACACCAGTCTCTTGAAACTTGGGTCACATAGCAGGAACAGTCTTGAGTGATCAAGCACAACTTAGTTATGACACAGAATATCCCATTTTCAAACTCACACAGTGAGTTCCATGCAGTCTTCCTGATTCCTTGGATGTCCAAACTGCCACGTAACTTGTAATTTTTCCATCTCTAGTGGGGGAGATCTCTATCTTTCCAGTCCCTGCTTTTTTTCTTTCAGTTCTGAATTTGTGGCATCTATTGAGGAGATAATCTTTGTAATGATTTGTCATCTACTTAATGTTCTTGGGCCTCTGTGCTATCTATCCTAACCATTGATTCTTGGATTTTCTCAAGAAAAGGGCAACAAATTTCATGTAGACACAGACAAAATAGACTCTTATCCACCTTCTTCTTCAAGTGAGAATGAGGGGAATTTATTGGCCACTAATTCATACCCACACGGATTTGTTCTCTCATTAATTTACCCATTCTGTGCCATTTTGCCTCTCTTTACCTTTCATTACCTACTTTCAGAACAAGACACTGGATTAGGTAAGATCAAGTGATTTATAAATTCATTTATAAATAATGAATTTAGTTTAGAATAGTTGAATGCCTGGCTTTGGAAACTATCTGAAGAACAGAGCTGCCTTTGAAGTTCTTCCCTGTGAATTCCAATGCAACTAACAACTATGGTCATGAATTTTTATCAAGTCCACCCTCTGACGTTGGGTAAACTATACTTTTTTGTGTTGGGGCTTTCAGAATGCCTGAGGAAAGATTTTCTCTTTAGTTGGAATTGGCTTAGGACATCCTTTTATTTGTATTCTTATAACCTAATAAATGCAATGTAATTGAGTTTACTCTAATCATCTACACTCCCAAAATTTGAAGGAATACTTTGATGTTTATCTTCCCCTGTATTTTATAACAAATTTATATATCTAATATAATCTGCTGTAATTTATTGCTTGCCTTACCCAAGAATTCTAAAAATTGTAAAATGTATGTATATAACATTAATACCATATTTTTCTGCATCTTTAAATACTTACTCACATGTAACTATGCTGACAATTTAATTATTTTTCTCCCCTTCCCTTTAAAATAATTATTTCTGAAAAATACCCTTGATGAAATTCACACCTCCATTTCATTCAGTTTCACCATTGCTTATTATTTATTTGTATAGATGCACTGGACTTTTGGTTTTTTAATCCCTGCTCACATTGATCTGCATTTATATTGTTTCCTATATTTTTCTTCCACTGTTGAAGTTGACATGAATATATTTGGTAATCCCCTTGTTGTTATGAACAGAGAATGAGGATTCATTTTCATTCATCTTCAAGTTTAGTCCATGTGAACATATTATCCTCTGAAGTGGTTAAACCAACTACATCCTCGCTAATCCTGGAGGAGGATCTTCATTCCCCACATCAAGGGCACATCTGACAATGTCTGGATATTTATTAATTATATGTGAAATATATTTATTTTATTATTAACAATATTGTATATAATGTAATATGTTATTCACTTGTGGTTAATAATCTGGGAATTTCCTGTTCTTATTCCTTTTATTAATTGTAAGGGTTTGTCTTCCTTTCATTTTTGGATGTGTAAATATTTATATATTATCTATTCTGTAAATGATGTCTTTGGGGTGTTTCTTTGTAAATATATGCTTCCATTTGTGGCTCTTCTTCAAACATGTATTTGGATAGCGATAATATTATTAGAATTTTAATTTTTTTTATAATTGTTATTTTACATCTTCTTAAACAAATAGTCCCCAATGATGATATCTTCAAACTCTGATTAGGGATTTTTGAATGTTTTCATGAATTGACATTTATAGTTGGGCTTTTTATTAACAAATCAATTTTATTGATACATATTAATAAATCATAAATCCATTCTAAGTGTACAATCAATAATATTAAGTGCAATCACAAATTTGTGCATTCATCACTTCAATCATTCTTAGAGCACTATTATTATTCCAATAATAATAACAAACAAAAAAATGAACAATCAAAACTCATCACCTCTCAATCTCTCTGTGCTTCTCCTGCCATACATAGCTGCTATTATTTTCCTTCTCTCTAATATATTTGTATTTCTATTTTGTAAAAAAAAAAGTCTTATATATGCAATTTCACCCATTTGTGTTTTACACAAGGTTTTACTATCTTATACAGTCCCATGTTACAGTTTTTAGGTTTCCTTCAAGTAATATACATGACCTTAGACTTTCCCTTTCAACCACTGTCATACCATATAATAGCTCTCTTAGTTACAAACACCATGATATGCTTTCACCATTTCTATTCATTTTCAACAATTCACAAACAATTTTATTACCAATTCTCCACAGATTAACACTCAGCTTTCCATTTTCTACTCTCCTTCTATTATCTGGTGACCTATACTCTAATTATTAACTCCATGAGTTTCCACAATATATTTATCTCATAATAGTGCAATCAAGGCTTTTTGTCCTGCTGTGTCTGGCTTGCTTCACTCAACATAGTGTCCTCCAAGTTCATCCATGTTTTCATATGCTTCATGACTTCATTTCTTCGTAGCACCCACATAATATTCCATCCTGTGGATATACAATTTGTTTATCCATTTATCAGTTGATGGACACCTAGGTTGTTTCCAACTTTTGGCAATCATGAATAATGCCACTATGAACATCAGTGTGCAGATATCTGTTTGTGTCACTGTTCTCAGTTCTTCTGGGTACATACCTAGTAATGGTGTTGCTGGGTCACATGGCAAGGCTATATTCAACTTCCTTAGGAACTGCCAAACAGTCCTCCACAGTGGCTGTACCTTTCTACATTCTACAGTGAATGAGCATTCTTGTTTTCCCACATCCTCTCCAATATTTATAGTTTTCTGACTTTTTAATATTGGCCAGTCTAATAGGTGTGAAATGATATTTCATTGTAGTTTTGACTTGCATTTCCCTAATTGCTAGTGATATCGAATATGTTTTTATGTGTATCATCACCATTCATATTTCTTCTTTGTATAATTGTCTTTTCATATTTTGCCCATTTTTAAATCGGGTAGTTTGTCTTTTTATTATTGAGTTATATGGTCTCTTTGTATATCATCTCTTTATATGATTTCTTTGTAAACTGTTATTGGATATGTGATTGCCAAATATTTTCTCCATTTAAGTGAGCTGCATTTTCACCATTTTGACAAAGTACTTTGACATGCAAAAGTGTTCAATTTTGAGGAGGTCCCGTTTATTTAATTTTCTTTTATTGCTCGTGCTTTGACTGTGAGGTTTAAGAAACTATTACCTGCCACAAGATTTTGAAGATGTTTTCTTACATTTCTTCTAGGACTTTTGTGGTTGTCACTTTTATGTTTAATTCCTTAACCATTTTGATTTAATTTTTCATAAGATGTGAGATAGGTATCCCTTTTTTTTTCTTTTGGATATGTATATCCAGTTCTCCCAGCATCATTTGTTGAATAGACTGTTCTGGACCAGCCAGGAGGGCTTGATGGCCTTGTCAAAAATCAATTGACTATAGATGTGAGGGTTTATTTCTGAGTTCTCAATTTGGTTCCATTAGTCAATATATCTCTCTTTTACCAGTAACATGCTGATTTTCTGCTGTAGCTAAGTAATATGCTTTAAAGTCTGGAAATGACAGTCCTCCAACTTACTTCTTCTTTGTTAAGAGCTTTTTGGCTATTTGGGGCTCCTTACCCTTCTAAATATATTTCATAATTGGTTTTTCCTTTTCTGCAAAAGAGGCTGTTGGGATTTTTATTAGAATTGTGTTGAATCTGTAAATCAGTTTAGGTAGAATTGCTATTTTAATGATGTTTAGTCTTCCATTGGACAGACACAAAATGTCCTTCCATTTTTAAAGTATTATTCGGGTTCTTTCAGCAATGTTTTGTGTTTTATGAATACAGGTACTTTATGTCTATGGTTAAGTTTATTCCTAAACATTTGATTGTTCTAGTTGCTGTTATAAATGGAATTTTTTTTTCTGATTTCCTTCTTAGATTGTACATCAGTAGTATATAGAAACACTATTGAGTTTTGCTAATTGATCTTCTATCCTGCCACTTTGCTGAACTCGTCTATTTGTTCTAGTAGCTTTGTTGTGGATTTTTCAGGAGATTTTAGATAGGATCATATCATCAGCAAATAGTGAAGTTTTACTTCTTCCTTTCTATTTGGGTGACTTTTATTTCTCTATCAACCCTAATTGCTCTAACTAAAACCTCTTGCACATTAGTGAATAACAATGGTGACAATAGGCATCCTTGTCTTGTTCATGATAACAGCAGGAAAGCTTTCAGGCTTTCACCATTTTGTAAAACGCTACCTGTAGGTTTTTCTTGTATGCACTTTACCATTTTGAGAAAGCTTCCTTCTATTCCTATCTTTGGAGTGATTTTTTAATCAAGAAAGGGAGCTGTGTATTGTCAAAAGCACTTTCTGCATCAATTGACAGGATAATGTGATTTTGTTTCTTCAGTTTTTCAGTGTTTTTTATTACACTATTTTTTTTCTTGCATTGAAACACCCTTGAATGCCTCCGACAAAACCCACTTGATCCTGGTGTATAAATCTTTAAATTGCTTTTGGATTCTTTTTGCAAATATTTTGTTGAGGATTTTTGAGTCCATATTCATTAGAGATATTGGTCTGTAATTTCATTTTTTGGGGGGAGGGGGGTCTTTATCTGATTTTGTAATTAAGGTGATGTTGCCTTCATAGAATGAGTTTGTTAGTGTTCCTTTCCATTCAATTATTTGAAGAGCTTGAGGAAGTTTAGTATTAGATCACCTTTGAATGAAAGGTAAAATTCTCCTGTGAAGCCATCCAGTCCTTGGCTTTTAATCTTTGGGAGGTTTTTGATGACTCTTTCAATCTCTTTACTTGTGATTGATTTGTTGTGGTCTTCTATTTCTTCAGGGGCTAGTGAAGATAGTTTGCATGTTTCTAGAAATTTGTCCATCTCCTCTTTATTGTCTAATTTTTTTTGGCATACAGCTGCTCATAGTATCCTCTTATGGTCTCTCTTATTTCTTCAGGGTCTGTGATAATGTCACACTCTCATTTCTGATTTTATTTACTTGCATCTTCTTTTTTTCTGTCTGTCTAGCTAAGGGTTGGTTGATTTTGTTGATCATCTCAAAGAACCTACCTTGGTTTTGTTGATTCTATTTTTTTTTTCTTGTTTTTGATTTCATTTATTAGTTCTCTGCTCTTTACTATTTCTTTCTTTCAACTTGGTTTGGGATTAGTTTGTTATACTTTTCCTAGTTACTCCAGGTGTGCAGTTTGATCTTCAATTTTAGGTCTGCTTCTTTCTTAATGTAAGTATTGAGGGCTATACATTTCCCTCTTAGCACTGCCTTTGCAGTGTGTCCCATAAGTTTTGCTAGGTTGTGTTCTAATTTTCATTCATCTCAAGATATATGCTGAAGTCTCTTGCAATTACTTCTTTGTCCCACTGATTATTTAATATTGTGAATATTTATGAATTTTCTTTCTCTGTCCATTATTCATCTCCAGTTTCATTCAGTTATGATCATAGAAAGTGTTTTGTATAATTTCAACATTTGTAAACTTATTGAGATGTTTTTGACCCAACATATGGTCTATCTTGGAGAAGGATCTATGAGCAATTGAAAAGAAAGTATACCCTGATGTTTTGAGGTACAATGTTCAATAGATATGTGTTAGATATAGTTCATTTATCATATTATTCTATTTCTCTCTTTATTTATCCTCTGTCCAGATGTTTTTTCCAAAAGTGAGAATGGTGTATTGAAGTTTCCAGGTATTATTACAGAGGCATCTAGTTTTTCTTTCTGTTTTACCAGTGTATGCCTTATGTATCTTGGGCACTCCTTAGGTGCAAAAATATTTATTAGAGTTATTTCTTCTTTGTGAATTACCTGCTTTGTTAATATATAATGACCTTCTTCATCCCATATAGCATTTTGAATTTGAAATATATTTTGCCAAATATTAATATCACTACTCCAGCACTTTTTGCTTTACATTTCCATAGAATATCTTTTTCAACCTTTCACATTTAATCTGGTTGTGTCCTTACATTAGAAGTGGGTCTCTTGTGGACAAAATATAGATGGCTCATATTTTTTGGTCCAGTCTATCAGTTTGTCTTTTTATTGGGGAGTTCAAGTCATTAACATTCAGTCTTATTACTATGAAGGCATTACTTCATCCAATTTGTCCTCCAGCTTTGTGTTGTTCTATTTTTTATCCTCTTACCCTTCCTAATAATATTCATTTCTAAACTCTTCTCCACATCTCTCACCCTTGTTTGTTTTTCTGTCAGGCTGTAGTACTCCCTTCTGTATTTCTTGTGTTCTGGTCTTTTAGTAATATATTCTATCAGTTTTGGTTTATCTGTGAAGACTTTGAACTAGCCACATTTTTCAAGGACAGTTGTCTTGGATATAAAATTTTTGACTGGCAATTTTTCTCTTTCCATACTATAAATATATCATACCACTTTCTTCTCAACTCCATGGTTTCTGATGAGAAAGTGGTACTTAATCTTATTGAGTTTCCCTTGCATGTGATGTTTTTCTTTTCTACTGCTGCTTTAAGAATCCTCTATCTATGATATTTGTCATTCCTTATAGTAGGTGTCTCAGGGTAGGTCTATTCAGATTTATTGTGTTTGAGGTGTGTTGTCCCTCCTAGATATTGATATTTATGTCTTTCGTAAGTGTTGGAAAGTTTTCAATCATTATTTCCTCAAATATTATTTCTTCCCCTTTTCCATTCTCTTCCTCTTTTGGGACACTGATAATCAAATGTTTGCATGTTTCACACTGTTATTCAATTCCCAGAGCCTGTTTTCTTTTGTTTATTTTTCCATTCTCTTTTCTTTTTGTTCTCCTAACATTTCCAGTTCAGATGTTCTGTCTTTGAGCAATTCAAATCTGCTCTTATGTGCCTATAATGTATTTTCACTCTCATCCATTGTATCTTTCATTCCCATAATGTCTGTTACTTTTCTTTGCAGACTTTCAAATTGATTTTATGTTCACGCTGTGTCTTCTTTATATCACTTATTTCTTTAGTCTCATTTTCTTTAAATTCTTTGAAGAGTTTTATGAGAGTTGTGTGATTATCACTGATTAATTGTCCTAAATATGTATCTCTTCAACATATTTGGTTAGTTCCTTTGGCTGAGCCATCTCTTCCTGTTTCCTAGCATGGCTTGCAATATTTTGCTGATGTCTAGACATCTGAATATATTGTTGAACTTACTGTGATGGCCAATTTCTCTCTCTTGCCTATTGTTTTTTTTTCATAGCTCTTCATAGATATTTGGTTCAATATAGTCTGTCTTTAAAGTTGCAGAGATTATGTTATCAAAAGGAAACCTGGTACTCACTAATGAGGTGCAGATTTTCTCCCAAGGATTATGATACAGAGAGAACTGCAAAAAGTTTGTGTTCCTTCAATGTCCAGACCAACCAGGAGATGGCCCATGTCAGCATAACTCTCCATGGAGGTGTTTCAACCTTGGATTTCCTGTGTTCTTGTGTTGAATCCCCAGAGATTCAAAGTGAGCTCTGCTGGGCAAATTCACTGAAGGAAAGCCCCCTCCCCCAATTCCCCTCTTTTTTCCTTTGAAACAGCTGACAGGGTGGAACATGTCTAATCCCCTCTCAGTCATCTGCAGTAAACACAGATTTTACCTCTCCTTTATATCTTGGAGTTGGGGGAGGGGACATTTCCTAGACTCTGTGGGGACTTGGTAACTCAGGTTTGTGGTTTGGGTTTCTTTGTCTTTCTATCCCTCATCCTCCTGGGAGTTGTGTAGCACTACCCTGGTCTCCTGACCCCCAAAAACAGGTCCCTTGGACAGCTTTTTGGCTCTTTCTCCTTTATTTTTGTGAGAATATTGAGCTCTGCCTATTAGTCTGATGCCATCTTCCCACAATCCTATATAGTTGGATTTTTATTAATACAAAATTTATTCATAGAAATCATTTAAGTTTGGATATAATGAAATTTGTTTCCAGTCTAGATTAAGGAATAATTCCTTATTTCTTAAAATGTATGCAAATCTAACTCTGACATTTCCATAACTTTTATTTATGAACTTTCATCTAAGACCTATATTTGCTGTTTCATTGGCCAGTTTGCTTCTTAATTTGCCATCACATACTCTACAAATACTAATAAATCATTCAATGATTAACTTATTAAATTAATAATGGAAAAGAGACAAATCCTCTTAGCAGAAAAAAATAGATAGATAGATAGATGATAGATAGATAGATATAGGTAGTTAGATAGAGAGAAAATGAAAGAGATATATAGATAGATAGTCAGACAGGCAGAAAACCCTTCCTAGAGGAGATGATTCTCAAGTCAACAAGCCCAGCCCTCCAACTCCCCATAACACTCCCATCTGCCTCTTGAATTTGGGTTGTACTTAGTAACTTCCTTCTAAAGAATAGAATATGGAAAGGGAAAGATAGTAAATTTATAATGGAGAAACTTGGCAAACACTATCTTAATCAAGTGGTCATGTTTATTATCACTAGTTATAAGTCATGTTAATTACAGGAAACCCCTGACATTATATGATGTGATGACATGTAGTATTTCTTTAAAATAAACTTGGTCTCACCAGGAGAAAAACATTTGGCAAGCCCAAATTTAGGGCCTTTCTAAATTATCACTGAATAGTATGCCATAAACCTAAGTCATGAAAAACAAAAAAATGCTGAGAAACTGTCATAGATCATAGAAGACTAGGAAGCATGATGACTAAATATATTATGTTGTCCTGGATTGGATACTGAAACAACAATAAATACATGAATGTAAAGTCTGGTGAAATCTGAAAAATGTCTGGAGTTTATTTACTAGTAGTGCACCTAAATTGGTTTCTTAATTTTTACAGATGTACCATGGTAATGTGAGATGCAAACATCAGGGGAAGTTGTGTGAGTTGTATATATGTCCTCTATGTATTATCTTGGAGACTTTCCTCCAAATCTAAATTTATTCTAAAATAAAAAGTTGACTTTAAAATTGCATGTTTATAATTAAATTAAAAAGAGTATATTAAAAGTGTTTTCTATATTCAAGTAAATATTCAGTATTTTTTTTTTTTTTTTTTTTTTTTTACTTTTGAAGGTTTTCATTTTCCTACCTTGGTGATTTCAAAAATAATAAAACTCTTAATTACACAAAACAGATTAATGTCTTTTGCAATTCCTCTGCTAATCCATGCTTGATGAAAGACTCCACTGTGAACTTGTTCCTCAAATTGGCAATGCAGCAGAACATGTTGAAAACTTTCTTTTCATCACAGCAAACTGTCTTCAATCTTTATGGAAAACAATATGTCCTCTAAAGATCTGCAAGACCCATTCATTGTTTTTGCTAAGACAGCAAATCCTGTATTTAAATAGTTTCCTCCTACATAAAATCTTTTAAAAATTCAATGGACATTCATGGTAAATTCCCAGGATGTATTTATCAATTGAAATGATTGTGTCACACTAATGAAAGATGTTTATGTCGGAAGGTGTGGGAGGTGTGGGGAGTGTGGAATATGGGAATCCCTATATTTTGTGTGCAACATTTATGTTATCTAAGTATCTTTAAAAAAAAAGAATTCTAAAAAAAAATTTCAATGGACAAACACTAGCCATCTTTTACGATGAGGAATCAAGTCTTAAAGGTATTAAATAACATACAAAAGATCAAACAGGTAAGGACAGGGGATTTAAACCCAGGTTCTTGTGTGTTCTGTGTTTGGGGAAAATGTTATGAGGCATTGTTTCCCAATGTACCATGGTTGTAAACAAAATGGTAGTGTGGTAGGCTGACTTATACACTTCAGGAAAAAAAAGTTTTCAGTCTTAATTCATTCCTGTCAGTGTGAACCCATTGTAAATAGGACCTGTTGAAGATATTATTTTTAGTTAATGTGTGGTCCATCTGAATAAGGTTGGGCATTAATCTTATTTCTGGAGGCTTTATGAAGAAAAAGTCATGTTTAGGAAAGAAAGCCAGAAGGTGGAATTCAACAGAACCAAGAAGAGAAAGCAGAGGACATCATTTTGTTCAGGAAAAGTTAAGGAATGCCCATGATCACTCAAGCCAGCATGAAAACACCACAGTCTTTGGGGAGAAAGCATCACCTTATTGAGACCTCAACATTGGCCCTCTCCTAACCTTAAATCTATGAGCCAATAAATCCATGTTGTTAAGCCAAAAAATAAATAAATAAATAAATACTTAAACTTATACCTTGCCTTATATTCTTACTAACTTGCAGTTTATTTTTCCAAAGTTTACAGAAAAATATTTTTAATATGTTAACTTCTGCATAAGCATGGTATTAGTTTCTGAGAATGGCCAAAATAAATTACCATAAACTGAATGGCTTAAAACAATAGAAATTCACTCTCCCAGCTCAGGAGTTTAGAAGTCTGAAGTCAAGGTATAAGCATTTTGCTTCCTTGGAAGGCTGTAAGTTAGAATCCTTCCTTGTCTCTTTATAACTTCTGTGCATTGCTGCAAACTTTAGTCTTCTCTGGTTTGTTGATGCATCACTCCCATCCTTGCCTCCTTGTCATATGGCATTCTCCTGTGTATCTGTGTGTGAAATTACTCTCATTTTATAAAAACACCAGTCATTGGATTAGGACCCAACTTAATACTATATGATCTCATCTTAAATTGATTACATGTGCAAAAAACATATTTCTAAAAAGTGTCACATTCACAGATTCTAGGTGGACATGAATTTTGGGGGTATATTGTTCGACCCAGTAGAAGCAATATCAAGTTTCAAATGACCACCATTTTTCTTAAGAAATGTGGACAAAATTCAGGACCTGACCCCCAATTCCTTCTTTATCATTAGCTTAATATTTCCACCAGCTTCACCCCAGGATACCTACACTTCAATACAGGACCACACCCAGTCTTCTTTCAGTTTCTGTACTGACTATCCCAGATGATATTCTCACTTTATGGAACAGTCCTTAAAATTCCATGCTCTATTAAACCTTTGATGAAATTAATATCTCTGATAGAAAGTTACACACTCAAAAACAAACCCAATGTTTTCAAATTATCTCAGAAATAACAGTTTTATTATTGCATGGATGCTGAACTTCTCCACTGCAATAAGTAATTAGAAACAATTATAAAACTAATTACATAATTACATCAGACAATTTATTATTTCTACTACTATTTATGATTGATTATTAATTGGAGCAAAATTTCAGTCTGTCTCTCTGCAACGAGACTCCTTAAATATTCTGGAAATTATGAGTTCAATGACTGAACATGATATGAAGTGGATAATTTTTATATTTCTGATGAGATGAAGGAATTACATATTCGCTGCACAGCAGGTGCAGCAAAATCTGTTTACAATGGAGTCATGGCCCATGAGAATAAAGGGTCTGACTGTTGGGAAACATGCAGTGATTAGAGATGAGTAGTTCAGCAGGCACCAACTGTAATTTTTAAATAGAGCCACATAAACATATTTGATGGAGGAGAGGCTCTAAAAAGATATGAAGGTGACCACCAGGACAAGGATGTTTTGTGTGGCTTTGGACTCTGTGGAGGGTCTGAGGGAGAGAAGATTCTTATGAATGTTTTGGATGCATTGTTTGTGCCTGTACAGAATGAAAACCATGGAGGCGCTAGTCCACAACATGAGTCCCAAACACGTAATATCATGAATGGATAACAATGCTGCATATAGTGATTCTGAAACTTTTTCATTCAGTAGAGCATTACAATATCCTAAACCATTGTTTTCTGTGCTGTTTTTATTACTCCACTTGCCAGTTTGATAAAGAGGAAAAATGCTATTGACAACTATGTGCAATATCCAGCAAAGGATATTGGAGGGACCTGTGAATTTTAGGACATTTAATTTAAGCTTTTACTACCTGGAGTTTATGAAGCTGATTGTGATGCTCTGGAAGATACTCAAAAGGCAAGTGATGCCAGTGGACACACCCCTGAACACTGTGAACAAATAAAACAAGTTTGCATCCAAAATAATTGAAGGATTATTTCAACCCAAAAGCTTCCATGGCCTGTGGGATTACTCTAGAGAAAATGACCAAGGAATTGGCAACATTTAGGTGGCTGATAATCAGATTTATGTACCTTGACCTACGTCCACTGAAGTAAAAGAAGGTACAATGATAAAAGAGTGAGAATTTCCCAAGGATTCCAATGACTATCTGGAATAGGTAGGAAATTCCTATTTTCAAATTTAAAGGGGCCATTCTGTCATTTTCTAGGGTTCAATATTCATGTTCACAAACAGAGGATACTGCAAGGAAACATGACTTGTGGACTACATTTGTCATGGAAAATGAAATTTAAATTTCACCCTTTTCTATTACTTCACCTAGAAAATCAATTGCTAAAATCTCAAGTATTATTAAGAGAATTCCCAAATATTATGGTTTTTTTTTATAACACTGAATATATATTGATAACTCTTATGTTAAAATTTATGAGTTAGGAAAAACTATTATTCTCCTTTTAAGGGGAAATTAGTACCTGGTTGTTAAGTGACATCTAAATAGAGGTAGAGTCAGAATTTGAAACTGGCTAACCAGGTGGGAATTACAGTGTTTACTTTTATGCAATACTGGATATGTTTTCCAAATAATACAGATACATGTAAAACTCATCTTTTTCATTTATTTATTTATTCTACATATTTATTTTATAGATTGATATTACTTACAAATGAAGATTCAGAAGTATTAGTAAAATGTAGATAACCTGAATAATTTTCCATGACCCAATTGGATTTATTTTACATGGATAAATATCATGATTGCAAGAGCAAGAATCACTTATTTTCTCTCAGAGATTAAAGTACATTGGCATCCATTCATGCATTATTATGCAAAGTTATGTTGTGTTCTAAAATATGAGACAAAAATAAGAGGAAAAATATTTTAACATAGAAACTAAATTTATACTCACTAGAGATCAAATAATTATTTTTGTTATTTTAAAAAAATAACGGGGGCAGATGTGGCTCAAATGGTTGGGCATCAGTCTGCCATATGGAGGGACCTGGGTTCGATCCCCGGGACCTCCCGGTAAAATAAAAATATATATATATAGAAGGCGCATGGGCTGCCAGGCTCTGTGTGCCGGTGAGCCACCAGGTGGGAGCCATGCAGCAGGATGATGAAGTAACAGGGGAGAGACAAGACAAGATGCTCCGAAAGCTGCAGAAGCCAGGAGCCGTGGTGGCGCAGGCAGCAGAATAACTGTGTCCTGCATCAGAAGTCTCCAGGATCGAATCCTGGTGAAGACTGGAGGAGGAGGATGAGAAGAGATGGCAGGAAACAGACACAGAGAATTGCTCAGCGAATGGACACAAAATAGCAAATGGGGAAGGGGGTGTTGGTTAAAATGGATAAAATAAATAAATAAATAAATCTTTAAAAAAATAACAAACTGTAAATAATGTTTTGGGAAAGATAAATACAAGAAAAATATTTAAAATGGGATTAGAAGGAATGGGATACTGAGCATTGAATAAACTGAAATGGGTGAAAGATGTGTAGTAAGCTTGGGAATTATATTGGAATGTTGTTTAAAACAGAGAAAATATCACAGGAAACATTTGAGCTTTAAAACTGATGTCCTTGAGTTTTTTCTCTTACTGTCTGAAATCCTTAATTATGAATTATCTTTTCCTTTAAAACTCTTTCCCTAATTCAGGAGGAAAAATTATCTTCCTGTGCTAAAAAAATCACAGATATTTTCAGTAGAGATAAATGTATTGATGCCAAAATTACAAAAAAAAAAATAAATTATATCTCACACATTGCCACTCTGGAATACTATTTCTGCTGAGGAATAAATAATTCAAATATCTCCATCCTACTCATTACCACATACAGAGAATTTTTACAGAAATAAATATACTACTGTTAAATATTTCTGTCACTTTTTGCATACCATATTGAATAGTAGGTTAATTTCAAAATTACCGTCTGAAGCACATTAAAATTAAGATTTTGATACCACTTGGAGCAAACATGAGGAACAATTTTCAATTAAAGTTTCATTAAATTATCTTAGGAACAGTCATTATATGATATAGGATCCTAGACCTTCAGTCTTTCTCTAAAAGCTCACCTTGTGACTCAGTTCTTATTTATTTGCCTATGTGACATTGTCACTGGACCAGTTTTTTCCCCAACAGGATCACTTTTCCTGACACTGTCACTTAGCTAGATCTTAGTATGGCTCTTTACCTTACAAGATCTGCTTTTCTGGTATTTTAAAAATACTCCCCTGACTCACACATAATGTTAGGATGGTGGACTCTGAGATGCTCACAATAGTGAAGGCATGTGTGAGAGGGAGGCTGCCAGATCCTGAGTTATGGCTTTGTGATCTGTGAACTCATCTCCCCACAGAACTTTCAATTATCATTTCACTTGTAGCAGCAATGGCAGATCAGGACTGGGGAACTGAGAGAAGCTCTAAAACACTTTGTCTTACATTTTATTTCCCAGAAACAAAAGTACAGTGAGCATCTCCAAAAAGACTATTTCAGTGTTTTATAGAGACTCTTCCTTTTCTATTATCCCTGGAGACAGATGTCTCACATGGAGGGAGAAGAAAATGCTGAGTTCTGAGGCACGAGGGCCTGGCAGAGAAACAAAGGCACCTCATAGGACTCTCTGATTCTCTGAAGATCTCTTTTACACAAAATCTAATACTTTGCTAATCCTCAGACCCCTGAGTAACATATTCATTGAATTTATAAGATATAATCAAATAAACTATCTCAGAAGAAGTTTCAGTTTGATATTGCAAAAGGGAGATCATGTTATCAATAATAGAGATGAGATAGTATTTGCCTCATTTGCTTACCTGAATACAAATTAACTAGTAAACCAAGATAAAATTGATATTTTTTTACAAAAATATACTATACCAACACTGACATCAGAAGAGATAGCAAATCAGATCAGATCAATATCAGTAGACAAGAGTCCATCACAACTAAGAGTCCTGGTCCAGAGGGCTTAAAATGAATTTTTGAATATTCCTTTAAATATCAGATATCAATTCTACTTGCTTCAGTGTTGATGAATATAGAAATATATGTAAAAATTCCAGAGAATTTTTGTAAATAAAGCAGAATATTGATATATAAATGCTCCAGTGTCAGGAGCAAATAGAATACTAGAGAAGGATCTCACATCCACTTAAAAATGGAAAAATTTAAAGTAAAATATAGTAAAAGACTGCAAAATATTATTATATACAAATAATATATATTGATCAATCACAGTTTATGTCTGGAATTCAAAAGTGGTTAAACATTAGGAAATCCAATATCATTCAGCATATTTATAGAACTAAAGACAAAAATCAGGGGATCGTGTTCATGGATTCAGAAATATCTATTTGGCAGAATTCAACATCCATTGATATCAAAAGAAAACACTGAAAATTAAGAGTTGTGCATTTTACTAACTTGACAAATCAAATTATTTATCTTAATGAAGAAGAAACACTAGTGAGATTCTAATAAATTCAGAAACAACAGTAAGACACAATCTCCTGTACCTTCACTTAAGATTGCATTGAAAGCTTAACAAAGGCAACTTAAAATGGCATAGAAATTAGAAACAAAGATGTAAAAACTCTATTTGTATATTATGCAATTACACATCTGGAAAAGAAAGAAATTTATTGAAAAATCAACCATAAAAATATTTCACTTAACTAATAGAATATTATAGTGATATATAAAAAACAACAGTCATCATATATACAAATAATAATTATTTAGAAGTTATGGAAGAGGTCTATTTTTTTTAAAAAGGTGGATAGGATAGGATAGGATAGGATAGGATAGGATAGGATAGGATAGG
>JAKSZT010053774.1:223373-245633 GCA_026826555.1 Tolypeutes matacus | reverse complement strand
AAAAAAAAAAAAAAAAAAAAAAAAAAAAAAAAGACAGTTGGGCTCTTGGAACAAAGCTCCCTGTCAATTCACTCCACCCTTCAATATTTGCAAAGAATGGACAAATAAACTTGAGGAGAACATATACTTAATTAGAGACTAGCTCACAGCTAAAGCTTACATATCACATAGTGGAAGAAAATAAGATATTGAATATTAGTTAACTGGCTTACCTAACTTTTAACTGTTAATATAAAAATTCAACATACTTATTAGGTGCATATTGAAAGAATGTAAAATTATTTTCTAAACACCAAAGAATTTTTCAATATTTAATAAAGGGCTTATATTGAAAGTTTATGAAGCATACTAAAAAACATTGAAGCCTCATAATCTGAATCTGACCCAATATATTTAAGATGGAAAGTCATTTGGAAGTTAAAAAAAAAAAGAAAATCTAATGAATTAAGGATCCACCCTTCTGCTCTCTCCACTTCTACTCTTTTCAATTCTGCCCTCCTTCATCTTCTTGCTGATCCGTTTTTTCTATTTCATTTCTCCTTGTGTTTCTTTCCCAGTCACTCTGATTCTTATTGTTTCTCTCCAAGTCTAACACACCCACACTTAGCCTTTATTTACCCTCGGTTTCTCCCTAAATCCCCCTTACTACCTCAGTTTCCCTGGATCTCCTTCTTTGACTTTCTCTTTTATCCTCACTACTCACACACCCCAAATTCAAAGGGGTGGAATAAAGATACCCTTGGCCCAGGATCGGTGCTTTCTGTGGGACATCAGGAATGTAAGCATACCCTGCCAGGCACCTTCACCACAATAGGACATGAGGATGGAAACTTGATAGGAGGGGGTTATCTACAGAATTCCAGGCCGTGGGAGAGGACATGGTGTTCCAGAAGTATACCTAGAACTGCGAGGTTGGCACTGCCTTCAAAGGGAGAGGAAGGGCGTGAATCCATCTCCTTCCTCGGGACTTAACCAAGCGCAGAAAGCTGGATGGTGATGGTGGTGGTGGTATAGGCAGACAGTAAGGTGTCTCAAGCAGGAAAATGACACGGCAGGCAGTGTTTACATGGACCAAAGGCAGAAAGGCCAGGTAGAGGCACCATTCTCAGAGCGATTTTAATTGGAAACCGGCACGAGCCCTGGGATCTGGCAGTGGAGCCTGCAGGCCTCATAAACTCTCACGATGCGGTACTTACTGCGTGCAGGATCTGCGGGTGCTGGAACTTTAATGGAAACTCACTCAAATGAGTAGGAATTTATATTCCTGTCATCAGCTTTTGTCTCTACAGGAAACTGCATGCGGGTAGGAAAGGGCAGGGGCAGGGATAGAAGGTCCAGCCAGTTGGGGGCGGGGCCTGGGCAAGATGCTGCGTGGCTGTTGTGCAAGAGGGGATTGAGCCTTGCTTTTGTTACAGCAGGGCTGAAGACCCAGCCCATCCATCAGTCTCTCAACCGAATTTGCGTTTCTGCATTTGTATCCATTTGAATATCTTTGGTGGCCAGTGGACCAGAGCTATTTTCTTTCTTTTTGAAATTAAATATTTCAAGCAATTAATGGTAAAAACATACAGTTCTGTGAGCCACTTATATTAGAAGCTGAAATGTATTTCTCAACAAACCGAAAGCCTTTTAAGTCACTACTTTCTTTGGGAGCAGGTGGAGAAGTGTATTCTGCTAGTGAGGCTCCTATGACTGGGACCTGGGTGGGGATCAATGTAGGGAGTGGTTGGATCTGGAATGCCTGAGGGTCCCACATTAGATTTTTTTAAAACCTAAACAAGTTCTGGATTTTTCCATGTAAGTGATGGAAACTAGAATATGAAATTTGAAATCGTGCATGGATGGAATGCTAAATTTCATAGTGATTCCCATCAGAAATTAATTCCATTTACTGGTCCCAGGGAGCAGAGACATACCCCTGGGCTCTTAGTTGCAGAGACTTCAAGAGGCAGGACCTGGGATGTTGGGTTGGAAGACTGACACATTATTTTAAAATAACAGAATTACTGCTTATGCATTTATAAATTCAAATTTCATTCATTATATTTGATTTATTGTTCTATTCTACACTTCTTTAGATGAATTATAAGTTTATATCTTGTTGAGACATAACAGATCCCATCCTGTAATTTGTTTAGTTATTAATTTCTAAATATGTATTTAATTCCAAGTTAAAGAGAGATCATGGTGAATTAGGGTAGGCCCTAATCCAATAAGTGTGGTCTCCCTATAAAAGTGAAAAATCAGAGCCAATGACACAGAGGAAATACCATCATTTGAAGACACAGAGACTGGAGTTGCCACAAGCGAGGGACTGCTAGGAGCCACAGAAAGTTTATAGGCTTAGGGGGAAGTGTGTTCCTCCCAACACTGTATTTCAGTCTTCTTGCCTCCAGAGCAGAGCTGTGATACATTAATTTTCTATTGTTTTAAGCTACCGAGTTTGTGGTATTTTGATATGTCAACCCTTGGAAAATAAAACTCAAGATGACCATCAAGTGGCCTGAGTATCTTCACATCTAACACATCCCCCAGGCTGAGAGAAGAAATTTGTTGAGAGCAAACATTCAGAGATCTCTGCTGTGACACAAACTAAGGAACTTTTGTGAAAGATCTAGTTTATAGGGTTAAGCTTGAAGATTCTAATTAAAAAATGTGTGAGGCTGTTAGGACTGAAGTCTGTGAATATCATAGCTCCTGAACAAGTTACACCACTGGCTTTCTACTATTGCAGTCTGTAATAGTGAAGAATCTGGGAATGGCTTGACTGGGTGGTTCTGTACTCATGTTTATCATGAGGAACAGTCATACTGCAGTCAACTGAAGGCTTGAATTCAGATCTTTAGTTTTCTTCTCTAGAAATATTTCAAAACAATGAACCTATTTATTAAGATTTTGTGAAATATGACTGTGCATATCTGGAAATCATTGCATTATCAGCTTAGGAAATGGAAAGTTCATGATCAAAAAGTTTTAAAACAAAGAAAATGAAGGAGTTCACTAAATTGATTATAAAAACTACATTTTACATATTCAATGAAGATAATTGTCCATTTAAAACTTTCATTTATTTTTATATCATAATATGTAGTGATTACTGATAAATGAAAAGAAAGAAGTGGGTTTTTTGCTACTTAATATACTGATGAGAAAAAAATATGTAAGGTCAAAATATTTACAGGGAGAATGTGGTTTTCTCACTTAACTTTTAACATGTTAGATCATGTTAATAGATTTGTTCATTGGTACATCCTGTATTCCTGAAATAAATCATTCTCATACACACAAAATATTTTAATTACTAATGTCAAATTTGGATGCATATATTATATTGGTTTATTTTCAAATGTTTGGCATCAGGATAGAAAAGACACATAAATCCTTTTCATATATTTCATTTTATTTCAGATTTATAAAATGCATCTGAAGTAAGAAAGGCTATCTAGACCTTGCAAATAGGTAGAAGGAGCTTTTAAAACAGTAAAAATCTTTACATTAATATTTCAAGGTATTTAAGTGTTATATATGGTTTTCTGGTTTAAATTATATTTAATTCTCTTTTGGTATTCTATATTTTTGAAAACTTACATTTCTTGAAGAATTTTTAAATTTATTAGTATAAAGTTAATGATATTACACTGTAGCAATAATTTTACATATTATTTGGTCTTTTTATCAAGTTTGTCTGCAGTGTTTGGGATATCCCAATATCACCCTCACTTCTGACATCAATTACAAGTTCAGGTATCCCCAAGACCACTCTCAGGTTCAATAATTTGCTAGAAGGACCCACAAAACTCACTGAAAGCTTTTGCACTCATGATTTTATTTTATTACAGAGAAAGGATACAGATTAAAATCAGCTGAGAGACTAGGCATGTGGGTCAGAGTGCAGGAGCATTCAAACATGGAGCTCCTTTTCCTTTCCCAATGGAGATAAGGCCAGGGCTAACTTCTCCCAGGAAAGATTTGTAACAACTTTAAAGAGTATGGCCAAGTAAGAAAGTGCATATATATATATTGGTGTCCGTGGTTTTTATTTGTTTTTATTCACTTTGACATGGAGGACCTTCTATGTGACTGACTTTAGTGTCCAGCTTCTCTGAAAATTGAGCTGATGCAGGGTGCCTTAAAGTCCCCACAATAAATAACATTATTAGTATAGACCCAGTCACATCAAGACACTCTTTTCAAGAATAACATTACAGGTTAAAAATTACCTGCAAAGTGTTGAGGATAAAGGCTAGATCACTCTTTGGGCAAGATTGATCCTTCACCACACAGAGTCTTTTCTCATATTTTCTCAACATCACCACAGCTTTATTTTGCCAATAATTTTATTTTTTAAGTGTTTATTATATTCTATATAATTTTTGTTCTAAATCTGTTATTTACTTTATTATTTACTTACTTCTAGACTATGTTTACTTTTTTAAAATCCAGGGATTGGTTAACCAATGCATAGTAGATATCCATACCACAGAGAGTGGTTGATCCATGGATCCTCTATTCTAGTATGAGAATCTGCAGCAATCTTATTCCCCGTAATTGCTGTACATTTGAATTAAACACCTTATGCAATGTTAATATAGAGCATTATCATTTTCTTGTTTCTAAAAGACTCTAATTATTCATTAGAAATATTAACCAGTATTTTAAAAGTTTTTAATGTTTTAAAAATCCTAAATTGATAGAAGTAAACACAATCTGTTTTATTGTAAAATATTTATATTTGTTAAAATCTTTCTTTGTAGTCTCATTTTATGCTCCTTATAAGCTAAAAAAAAAAAACAACTAACATAAAAGAACATTTCAATTATGTCCATTAGATCAAACTCATGCATTTTATTATTTAAACTGTTGAATGTGTAATAAATTTCATTTACTTCATATGAAAATAATTGAGAATATTTTCTTAATTTATTTTAATATGAGTGAGAGATTTTCCATTTTATGTTTTGAATCTATAAATATTACATCCTTGGATATTTCAAGAGAGCAATTATCTTCCATAAACAAAACAATCCCATGAACCCTGTGAGATGTTTCCTTCTCCACCTCTTCTTGCTGGTGAACAACACCATGGTAGTCTCATTGTCCCAAATTCAGGAACATGGAATCCATACTAAAGTCTTACTTCACGGCCTAATAATTGGTATCTTTGCATGAGAGATAATATTCAAACTTCCAAAAATCCCAATATCCAGTAGTTGTGTTGTTCTGTTTTATTTTCTTTTTTGATTCTCATATTCATCTGCTATGACTTGAATTCTTATTAAAAACCTCTGATTTCTTCCTGAGCACATTTCATCCCAGCCAAGCCCTGTAACTCATTTTTTACTTGAAAATATGTTAAATATGCTGCATCCAAACCCCCAAAATCACATATTTCAACTGGCTATCTTTCATCTCAGGATTTGAGATAAAAAACATAAAGCCTGTTCTTTAATGACCTGCAGTGTATGATATATTATTTTATCTTAAGTTCTTTATCTAGAGCCTCTTGTTACAGAGTGTTTATTTTTCCTTTTCATATTTTTGATTGATCATTTTCCAGGATTTTCCTTTTTACTAAACTCTTCTAACACTTCTCTGCCCAGTTAACATCTGGGAAGTTTTAATTTATTGGATTTAAAGTTACATACTTACGAAGTTTTCATTATCACCAAATTGCTACAGGCCCAGATTTTAATGAATTGTTACACTATAAACTTTTCCACTAGAACATTCACTAGTAGGGAAGTTATAAAAATATTATTTTACTTTACCGCCACCTATTTCTACTACATTATTAATTCTATGCAGGCTCTTTTTCACACTCTATTATGTGACATCTTTTCTGCTTAAACATCTGCAAGAATGAATTAATAAATGTCTGTACATTGTAAAAAAAAAAAAGAAAGAAAATGAACAAAGAAAACAAAATGTACAGCTATCTGACCAATTTAGGGAATTAGATATTCCTTCTGTATCAGGTAGAGCAGAGTCTGGGTAATCTGAAGTCTTGACTCCAGAGAAGAAAGGGACTGACTGTTGGGAAGCATGAAACAATGAGGGTAGAGGTGTTCAGTATCCACAAACAAGGATTATCAAAAAGAGTCAAATAAAATGAAGAGAGGCAGGACAGGGCATAAAAAGATACAAATATGCTCACCAGGAAAAGGGTGTGCTGGGTGGCTCTGTTTTCAAGGGAGGATCTGGGAGAGACGTTGTTCCTATGAATGTATCGGGACTGTTTGTTGTGCCTGTAGAGGATGAAAACCATGGAGCCACTGGCCCAGATCATAAGTCCCAAACACACAATATCAGGACAAATTAAAAGTGCTACAAGCAGTGACTGTGTGATTTTATTATTACCTAACCCAGAGCAATATCCCAAATCCTTTTTCATTGTGACATTTTTCTTATTCCACTTGCCAGTCATATAATGAGGAAAAATTATATTTACCAGCATGTACAGGGTCCAGCACAGACTAAGGGAGGGGTCAGTGCACTTTTGAGCTTGTACATGAAGTTCTGCCCACCCGAGTTTCTGGGACTGATTTTGATTGCTTGGAAGATACTCAAGAAGCAGATGGTGCTAATGGACACAACCCTGGATGCCTTGTGAATGTAGAAAATAAGTTTGCATCCAAAATCATTGAGGAAATTTTGCAACCCAAAAGCTGTCATTATCTGAGGGACTCCTTTAGTGGCAATAACCAGAGAGTTTGATATAGTAAGTTGCTTGAGAATCAAGTCTGTGGACTTTAGCTTGTATCCATTGAAGTAAAAAAAGATATAATGGCAAAGAAGACAGAAATTCCCCAAGATTACAAATATAGTTTGTGTTAGGAGCATAACTACTATGGTCAATTCCCTAGGATTCATTCTGCTACTTCGCAGTAACTTATACATTGATGGTCAGGGCATCCTGCATGAAACATGAGATCACTACTCACTTATTAATGAATTAGCATTATATGAAATTCTGTAAAATATCAGTATTGTCAATGATATCAAAACATGTTGATTATATAAAAATGAATATGACTGTATGGAAACTTACACATGAATAAATTTAAATAATATGAAGATGAGATATGGGCCTACTAATGACATAAAACCATTTTTTAAAACAGAAAAATCACAAAATAATTGAATTATTAAAAATGCTGATGTCCTTGGTTTTCTTCCTACTGCTGATAGCCTTAGGTCATGAAATTACCATTTCCTTGAATGCTCCTCCCCTGACTTCAAGAGAGAAAACAGTCTCATCATAGTCAAAAGAAGCAGATGTCTTTCTTCACCACACAATTACTACCACCATTAAATATAACACTCACCCAGAATTAGTTAAAAAAAATTTTTTTGATGTCTGCTGTATCTGCACAGAATCAGATTACTCAATTATCTCCAACTTACCCATTATTATAGGAATGGTGGTGTTTTGAATTATTTCAGTTGAATTTTAAATTTGGGTCAGCTTGGTGACCAGGTGTGACACATTAGGTGGCTGGGACCATAATGCATGAGAAAAGATAGTTTGTTACTTACAGGTCCAAGAAGAAGGGTGCCGTGAAGGGTGGACAGGAAGCATGATTGGCTCATGGTTTTTTTGCCAGGATTGTGTTTCAGAGGTAGAGGTAGGTAGATTTCCCACAAGGACCAAGGATTGGTTAGTTTAAAGCAAGCATAGATGAAAAGTTGAAAAGAGTATGTGCCTGATGTTGGTGGTGGTGAGGTGGGGAAAATGGGTAGCTTATCATTTGGGACCAACTCTAGGTTTTGGGTGATGTCTGTTGGTGCTGTGGGTGGTGGCTGTAGATATGGGTTTGGGCTCTGGGCAGTTTATGCTCCATGGCTGAGAAGCTCTTCGTTAGTAGACCAAAGTTCAGAGTTGAGGTCAGTGATTTAGCCAAAGTAAAATGAATGCTGAGGTAGCACATAAAAGTTTTCACAGGACAGGTGGAATTTTAGAAATAGCTTTATTAATTCTGGAAATATTCCCTTGTTTCTTTGAGGGAAGATTCAGATGACTTCCAAGTTATAATACAAAAGGATTTTAAAAATAAGATTTCACATATTGAAGCATTGCTTATAACCTTAGAATATAGTTTGCATTATTGTTTACACTTTGTCTCACACAATTTTATAGGTTTTTTCTAAATAAATGTATTTTATTTTATATATTTTTATTTTTTAATAAAGGTAATTAGATTACATAAATGTTACATAATATATAGGGGATTCCCATTTGCCCCACTTCCTACCCCTCCCACATTTTGAGTCAATGTGTGAACAATAATGAAAACTATAGTCCATGGTTATAAGCAATGTTTCAATGTTTTCCTGTAAATTGTAACAAATATACCACACTAATGAAAGATGTTGTTAAATTGGGAAAATGTGGGTGGGTGAAGGGATGGGGTATATGGAAATCCCCTATATTTTTGATGTAACATTTATGTAATCTAAAGCTTCTTAAAAAATAAAAAATAAATACTTTCCATTTTAAAAAAAAGATTTCATTTTTGCATAGATCAAAATTCAACTATCATGATCCATAAGGATTGCAATAAATTACATTAGAAGTCAGGTATTGATATAGGATCTAAGACCACCAGTCCATCTCCAGAATCTCTGCCTGTGCCTCAGTGATTATTCCTCTTTCTTGTGTGGCATTGGGACTGGGTCTCTTTCTACACTATAACAATCTCTTTTCTAGACAGGAGCATCTATCTAGACTCCTGATATGTCTCCTTCAGTCACAAACTAGACCTTTGAGTGTGAAATAAAAAATATGTGGAAAACCGGCAAGATTTTGGCAGAGTAAAGAGCTCCTAGAATCAGCTATGGGACAGTTGGTGATCTCCCAGAGCTATCTAGAGCCCTTGTTTGGGAGCTTCTGAAGACCAAAAGTGCATCCTGCAATATCCTTGAAATAATGGAAGGAGGAGACTGCCTATCTGCAGAAAAGCTTCCTAAGTAGAGCACAACAGGACACGGAGGCCAATGCCCATCCTCTACTGGAGGCACAAGACATTTGGGAGCTATTCTGCAGCTGGAATTGAAAGCTCCACTTCCCAAAATGGGGGAGGAAGAGATGGTTGGACACCGTCTTCAGCTACTGATTATTAAATTCAGCGAGCTAAAGTGTAATCCTAAGAACAGTTAAGTTTGAACCTGTCCAAGTCAGAAAGAGGATGGTGGCCACCATCTTAACTCTGCACCTGACATGAAGGGAAGCAGGACTGACTGAAAATCACAGTGCTTGTAAGGACCAGCTTTTTTCCATCTAGATCAGATTGCCGCTGTAGCCTAAGCCCCAGGCCCATCTCGGGCAAAGAGGAAGCTGGGGGTAGCTGCACCATCCTCTCTCAGAAATTACAGGCCATGCTACAGAGGCCAGTGATCATCCTACTTTGGCAGTGCAAGCCACCCCAGGAGCTATTCTGTGGCAGGAATTGGAAGCTCCATTTCCCAAAAACAGAGGAGGAAGAGACAGTTGGCCACCGATTTAAGCTACTGATTAGTAAATTCAGCTGGCTAATGTATAACCCTAAGAAAAGCTAAAGTTTGAGCCTTTCCAAGTCAGAAGGAGGCTGGTAGCCACCATTTTGACTCCACCCACAGCATTGGGGATAGTGGGCTTACTGAAAATCACAGTGATGGTAGAGACTGGTTTCTTTCAGTCAGAATGGCCTGCAGTGCTAGCCTAGGCTTTAGCTCCACCTCTAGCAGGGAGGAAGCTGACTGGCCCTGCACCATCCTATCCAGGTAACTGCAGGTACATTTAGCTGGCACAGACTGAATAACCAGAAGTCTACTGGGGCAATTGGGATCATCTTGGACCTACTCTGCATAGATTGCTGCCATACCTGAGACTCCATCCTTGTCCCAGGCAGGGGAGAAAGGTGCATGAAGATTCATCAGTCTCTCTGAGCAACTACAGTCTAGGCCTGCATTAGTTGGATTATTACACACAGTTGTGGTTCTGTCCCTACCCTTGACAAAGGAGAAAGTTGGGAGAAGCTTCATTGGTCCTTGGGGCAAGGAGGGCAGCTTGAGCTTCCACAGTTTATAGCACCAACTGCATCCTTGGCTTCTACTACACAACCAGCAAGGGAGAAAAGGCAGGAAGCCCTAAACTAAAGAGAAAAACTGCACCCAGAATAAATGCACTAGTAAGCCAGACGCCAAAAGACCAACAAAAAATTACAATCCACATAAGAAACAAGAAGATATGGCCTGGTTGAAGGAACAAGATAAACCTCCAGATGACATAAAGGAGTTGAGACAACTAATCATAGATTTTCAAGCAAATCTCCTTAATAAATTTAATAAGATTTAAATTAGTCAGCCAAAGGGGTGCTAATGTGAAATACCAAAAATGGGTTGGTGTTTATAAAGTGTATTTTTTGGGGTAGAAGTCCACAGATACCAGGTCATAAAGCGTTCTCTCCACAGTCCATTGCCACGTGTTAGAGCAAGACAGCTGCCGATGTTTGCCAGGGTTCAGGCTCCTGGGGTTCCTCTCTTCCTGGGGCTGCGTTTCTCTCCAGGATTAGCTCCTGTTTCTTCCACAAGGTCAGCTGTAGATGATCAGGCAAACGGCTTGCTTCTCTTCTCCTGGGGCCTTTTTCCAACATCAAAACTGCTTCTCAAAAGACTGCTGCTTCAACTCTGTTCTTTGCTTTGCCTTTTATATCTGATTCCCCACCCACCAAGGGGTGGGGCTCAACTGGGTGTGGCCCAGTCAATGCCCTAATCATAACTTAATCATGTCCAGATTAACAGATCAGTTTACAAGCATGATCCAATTATATTTTTGGAATTCATAATTACATCAAATTCCCCAACTGTTACAGATGGCTAAAGAAATTAAGGATATTAAGAAGACATTGGATGAACACAAAGAAGAATTTGAAAGCATACATAGAAAAATAGCAGATCTTATGGGAATGAGAGGTTCAATAAATGAAATTTAAAAAAAACTGGAATCATATAAGAGCACATTTGAGGAGGCAAAAGAAAAGATTGGTAAGCCTGAAGAAATGGCCTCTGAAAGTGAACATATAAAAGAACAGATGAAGAAAAGTTTGGAAAAACTTGAACAAGTTCTCAGGGAACTAAACAACAGCAAGAGGCATGCAAACATATGTGTCATGGGTGTCCCAGAAGGAGAAGAGGAGGGAAAAGGGGCAGAAGGAATATTTGAAGAAATAATGGTAGAAATTTCCCAATCCTATTGAAGGACATAGATATCCATGTCCAAGAAACATGACATACTCCCATCCAAAATAATCTGAATAGACCAATTCCATGATACATACTAATTAGAATCTCAAATGCCAAAGACAAAGAGAGAATTCTGAGAGCAGTAAGAGAAAAGCAATGCATAATGTATAAGAGATACACAATAAGATTAAGTGCTGATTTCTTACCAGAAACCATGGGGGCAAGAAGACTGTGGTATGGTATATTTAAGATACTGCAAAAGCAAAACTTCTAGCCAAGAATCTTTTATCTGGCAAGATTGTCTTTCAAAAATGAGGGTAAGTTTAGAATATTCACAGATAAACAGAAACTGAGGGAGTTTGTAAGCAAGATACCTGCTTTGCAGAAAATACTAAAGGGTGTGCTACAGCCTGCAAAGAAAAGACAGGAGTGAGAGGCCTGGAAGAGAGTCTATAAATGAAGATTATATTTTTAAAAAATAACTAAAAGTGTCAAAAGTGTGGTGAAAATAAAATATGACAGATAAAACCCATATATTCAGGAATAAACTTAACCAATGATGTAAAGCACTTGTATTCAGAAAATTACAAGTCATTATTAAAAGAAATTTTAAAAAGACCTAAATAATTGGAAGGACATTCCATGTACATGGATTGAAAAACTAAATATCATTAAGATGTGGTTTCTACTCAAATTGATATACAGATTCAATGCAATCCTGATAAAAATTCCACCAGCATTTTTTAAAATAAATAGAAAACATGATTATTAAATTTATTTGGAAAGGTAAGGGTCCTGAATAGCCAGAAACATCTTGAAAAGGAAAAGTGAAGTTGGAAAACTCATTTCCAAACTTTAAGTCATATTAGCTAGCTACAGTAGTTAAAATAGCATGGTACTGGCAGAAAGACAGACACATAGACCAATGGAACCAAACTGATGGTTAAAAAACAGACCTTCAAATCTAAGGTCAATTGATTTTTAACTAGCCTGTCAAACCCACCCACCTTGGGCAGAATAGTCCATTCAACAAACGGTGCTGAGAAAATTGGATGTCCATAGCAAAAGAAAGAAAGAGGACCCCTATCTCACACCCTATACAAAAATTAACTCAAAGTGAATCAAAAACCTAAATATAAAAGCAAGTACCATAAGGCTTCTAGAAGAAAATGTAGGAAAGTATCTTCAAGACCTGGTGGTAGGTGGTGGATTCTTAAAGTATGTAAGGGGAAGACTGAGATGGACAACTGATATTTAATGTATGGAGAAGTTTTAATTAGCTTTACTGTAAAAGAGTGGAAATGTGCAGTTGATGGTAACACATTATAGTGAATAACAGCTGGTTTATAAATGGGGATGTGGCTGAAAATGGTAGTCTAGGGAAGTAAATACCAATGACAGAAAGCTAGAGAATAATCTAGGGATTGAATTGCACAGGAAACCTACAAGTGGATGAGAATAGTGGTTGATGTTACAGATTCAAGAGTGTGCTTTGTGAATTAGAGTGGATGTACATCAGTATTGCAGGGTGGTAGGAATGTGGAGAAGCATGAGAAAAATACAACTGGGGTGACCTATGGAATGTGGTTAACAGTACTTATGTAATATTCTTGCATCTATGCTTAAGATGTACTATGCTGAAAATGGGGGAGTATGGAGAATGTGTGCCAAATGTATGCTGTGGACCTGGTAATAATCCAATGATATTATCTCATAATCTGTAACAAATATCCCACCATGGTGTGGTGTGTTGATAGAGGAGTGTTGTTGGGGAATTCTGCACATGTACATGATTGTTTTGTAAGTTTACAGCTTCTGTCATAAAAATATATTTACAAAATAATAATAGGGTTGGTGGGGGGAAAATACACCAAATAAAAGATAAGGACTATAATGAGTAGTAAGATGTTGACAATATTCTTTCATAATTTGTAACAAAAGTATCACGACAATGCAAGGTGATGGTGGAGGGTTGATATATGGAACCCCTGTGTGATGTTATGAATGTTTGCTATGTAAGTTCACAGCTTTTACTATACACTTATTGTTTATGTATGTTCATGTTTAAATGATATATAAATAATAATTATAATAGCGTGGGTTGGGGGAAAATACTTTGGTTAGTAGCAATATTTTGAGGATGCTCTTTAATCATTAGTTAAAAATGTTTCACAACAATGCAAGGCATTGGTGGTAGGGTAGGTATGAAAGCCATGTATGATGTCATGTATGTTTTGTAAGTTCACAACTGTTACTATACATTTATTGTTTATGTATGTTCATGTATGAGTGATATACTTCAATAAATTAAAGAAAATACTCACCCAAGGGAACAACGTGACTGTCAGAAAGGCAAAGCATGTGTGAGAAGGAAGTAGCCAGACTCTCAGATATGAGTTAGTGATTCTATGACATCACCTCCCCACAGAACTGTAATTATCATTTCAGCTATTGCAAGCTAACAGTACATGCTTGGGGAGCTGAGGATATTATTTTAAAAATCATTGACATAGGTACTAATGATCAGAAACAATTATGAGTCTCTAACAAACATCTACAAAAAGTTTGACAAATTTAGGACAAACTCTTCCTTTCCCACAATCTCTGGCAGCAGACAAGGTCTCAGATGGAGGAAGCTGTGTTCTGACATTTGAGAGACTGGCAGTATAGCATGTAAGCTTTACTGAAATCTCTGGTTCCATAAAGAAGTTCTGCTACACCAAATCTAACTCTCTGTAAATCTTCAGTCTCCTGAACTACTAAATCTCTTATGTTATACGCAGAGAAATGGAATCACCCAAAGTTCCTCTGAAGAATTTTAAATTTGTTAAGAGTAAAAGGAAGAACAAAGTGTCAATAATTGACAATAGGAATCACTATGTTCATTAGCACAACCAATGTAAATAAGTAGAAAAACTTAATGTCATAGAAAAAGTCAAGGAAAACATACCTAATAATATGACCCCAGTAAACATATGAAGTCTAAAAAATATCTATAGAAAAAGAGAACAGTTTATTTTAAAAAATGTCCTGTGCTACTAACAAAATGCAAGAATTAGCTGGTTTAATAGGGAAATTATATTGCATTTTAAAATCAGGTAACACAATAATATTTACTCAATTCAAGGGTATTGAAAAGAACATAAAAGTTCCAAATAAGTTTTGAACATTAAATCGAACATGGTTTCAAAAACTTTCCAAAATTGTACCAAATAAAATATAACAGAAAAAGCTCACATTTGTCTGTAGATGCAGACATATAAATTAATCCTAACAAATACATGGAAACATTCCAAAACAATAATAAATAACTACAAATTGCAGATCATTCCTGAGATTCAAGAGTGATTGTAATGATATGTAATTCATCATATTAATAGAGATAAAGATAAAAATCCTGTGATTATGTTCATAGGTAAAAAATATATACTTGCTTGAACATACAAGCATTAGTGACAACTCTTACAAATTAGGAATTGATGGACCTTTGGTAAATATACTAAACACAGTCTTCATCCAATTCATGGAGGAGCACTTGACACAGTCATATTAAAATCAGAAAGTATACTAAGAAACATGTAATCACCTGTCTTAATCATTTAACATTACACTGGAAGTTTAGTTAAGGCAATTTCAAAACATAAAAGTATTGGAAACAAAGATGTAAGACTTTCTGTCTTTGCATATCTGGAAAGAAAAAGGAATTGAGGAAAACATCTACCAAAACAATAATTCATAAAAAATAATGGAGAAAGCAGGAGTTAGCCCCTGAAAAAGAAAGCACATGGTCAGTCCAGATAGAGGACAGAGCTATTGTAAAATCTCTGCAATGAGGAAGGAAAAGTTGTGCTGGAAAAAGAGAAATATGCTCTGGATAACAGGAGCATATGTGAAGGAATTACATGGGAAGAAATCTGAGCAATAGTCTTGGGTCAGGTTATGGAAAAGCACGTTGGTAAAAAGCCTAGATTTCAAACTAAGAACCAATAAAAGACCATGGGTAGAATTAAGTAGGGGAGTGACATTGTGAAGTTTATGTTGAAAAGGTTTCTCTAGGAGTGCATATTGGAGAAAGACTTTTAGGAAAAGAGACTCACTAAGATGCTACTAAATTAGACAGGTAAACAAATTAGTTTGAATGGAGTTGATAACAGGGGAAGGATATCCAAAATAATTTCCTGGAGATTTGTGTATGTGGGGAAAGAAATAGAGGCAGCAAGGATGATGAATTTTGAGTTAAAGGTCCAAATGTATTTCAACTTATATCCAGTAAATTGGATTATTATGGTGACGTTAATCCACATAGGAAAGACTAGAATAAGGAATCAAGGAGGGTGGGGAAAAGGGTTATGTGATGGTTGAGTTCAGGTATCAAGTGGGAAAGGTAATTGTGATCAGTTGTTTGGTCAAGCAAGTACTGGCCTTTGTATTACTGTGAGGATATTTTGTGTACTTAAATAATCAGTAATTTGTTTGCTGCTATGACTGATTGTATCTATTATCAACTGAGGAGATTGCCTTCAGCAAAGAGACAAATCTCATCCAATTAGTTGAAAATTTAAAAAAGACAAGGGATAATTTCAGCAGTCAGAAATTCCATCTCTGCTTCAGCCAGCCAGCTTATCCTGGTAAGTGAATCAAAAACCTTCATTGAAGTTCCCACTTTGTAACCTGCCCTATGGTACTTGGACTTGCAAATCCCCACGTTCATGAGAAATAATTCTTATAAAAATCGTATAATACTTAAAGATATCTCCTGAGGTTCTGTCCCTCTAGTGAACCCTGGTTAATACAGGTTCCATTCTTGATATGTTAATGTTTGAAATGCATATTATCCATATAAGTAAAACACTAAATATATAGTCTATGCCATGGCCCCACATCAGTGCTCAAAGAAAATGAACCTCCTTTCCCTGAGAGAGCTGGCACATCCCTCCTGTCAAAGCACCACAGGTGATCTGCTCCCTGTGCAATTCACTAGCTGCCCTTGGGTTATCCTCTATGCCCAGGCCTCTCACTCTGGGGGCACTCAGCCTCAGTATCAGAAGCTTTAGAACAGCAACTTCCCTTTGTCCAGGAATCCAATATTTATTGTCAGGAGTTCTTCAGGAATATTTTTTGCTTAGAAATGAACAATTTGAAATGTTCCAGATGTGCAATGATAGAGGTTGTATAAATGAATTATGGTGGGACTGGATTGAAATTTTTGGCAATGATGCTATAGTGCATATTTGATGACTCAAAATTGTAGTTTAGACTCATGCTGTTGTAGCTCAAAATTGAGTCCTTGCCCTATGTGCACCAGAGAATCAATCAATTGACATAAGTACGTTGAGAAGAGTTTTTATCCAGCAAAGGTCAGCCTCAATAAATCTGTCTCTCTGAGTTAGAAGAGCTTAGGATTTTTATGGGATTGAACAATTAGGGATGCAGGGTTGTGCTCGCTGAGGGAAGATAGTGCCATAGTCAGGAACAGGGCAGATGAGCATCATGCTGACTCATGTTGCATGACTGGAAAATGACATTTTGATTACATGCTTATTTCACTTGAAGTTTAAGGTTTAGGTTACTATGCATGTCAGGCAATTAACTCATATTAACATGGCTTGTCACTTCTGGACTATCTCATATTATTTCATTAATAAACACTGAGCGCTTGCCCAAGAGCACCAAACTTCAGGGCTGCTAAACAAGATTAGAGGATATAAGGGGGACAGTTATAAGTTGTTTGTTACTGTTCATTTACAAGGTAACGATTATGCAGTTTCCAAAGCAACATCTGTATCAAAAAAATAAAACATCTAAATTACAGTTCAGTAAGTCACAACAGTTTCAGATATGTGTTTCTGGTTATTTTTAAAGTTTGACATAACTGCAATATATTAGAGGGTTAGTAAGTTCCTAAAATCCAATTTAGTGGGCTAAAACAAATTTGTTAGCTTATGATCAATTGCAATGCTAAGTGATAAAGCAGATGATGACAGAGTGTTAAGTGAACACAAGTTGTTTGTTTTTTAAGGAATAGATGTTTAATGGTGTGTTTGCATACAGTTTAATGTAAAATAGTATTGACACATATGTATATGCATACACACACAAACTACAAAAAATAGTCAAACAGAATCTCATGTTCCTTGTATTGTTGAAGTTGATTCTTTAGGTTATAAGAAAGTTTTTTTCATGAATACCTATTTTTGCAAAATTATTCAGCTAGGGATTTTGAGAAATCTTTTGTAAAGTTTCTGTTTACTTTTCTCTTAAAACTTATTTATACTCTCTATATTTTTTATCTTAATATTATTTTAAGGTTTTTATAACATTTTTTTACCTTTTTTATCTACTGAATGTAAATAAATAAAAAGAGTGCTAAAATTTAAAGAGCACAGAACTAAGTGAAATGAAAAGCAAAGGCCCCTTTCTTCAACCAATCACTTGTCCTCCTCTCCTCAGGAACAAATAACAAGAGTTTCTAATGTAACCTTCCAGATATTTCTATACATATAAAATATACATTGATACGTATATCATCAGAGAGAAATATGAAGGAGGGACCCTGGTGTGGATTGGAATACTGAAACTCATTGTAATTGTGCAATTTTGGTGATTTAATATATGATATAGCTCAGTTTCTTCATCTGTAAAATGGAGATTTTAATAATAGAATCTACCATGGGTTATGAGGACTGAATGAGTAAATATTTGTAAAAAAAAAAATTAATAAAGTTTCTTTAACATGGCAATCGTTTTATAGATGTATTTCATTTTTTTAAAAAAAGAAATCCTTTTTGGTTTCCTTCAAAAATAGTGTACAATATCTTCATTTTTGTTGCATACCAATTTGGAGGTGCTTTATACCTCAGGACTTATGTCCTCAGTACCTTAGGTTTTTTTTTTTTTAAATAGCTTAGTATTGATTCAGAGAATAAATGTACCAAAATTTGTTTTATAAGTTCCCTAGTGAGTATTTTAGCTGTAGTATACTTTTTGTGTTCAATCACTAATGAAATAGACATTCTTCTAATTACATACATATGAGTAGAGATGGAGATTCCCTCTGATAATAAAACAAGCCAACAAACAACAAAATTACCTACATTATGAATAAACTAAATTATGCAAGATGGTATGTTCTATACATTCCCATTAAGGTTAAAAGTAAGTAAGGGATTCTCACAATTTCCATTTTTGACAAGACATGAAAATTGTTAGTTAATAAAATTTGACAAAATAAATCACTAAAGAGGAAGACATTTGTAAAAGAGATAATAGTCATTGGTTGAATAACATTATTTTTTACCTGGGAAGCTCAAGATAATTAAAAATAAGTAATTCAATCAGGTGAAAGTTTGAATAAAATCAAGAAAATTTGATGCAATTGAACTAAAAATAAATATATAGATAACACACGATATCAACAAATAGAAAAAAATAATATCTCACAAGTTATTAAAATAATGAAGTTTGTTGGTCTTTCTTTGTGTTAGGAATATTCCAAGTTACATATAGATAACAACTAATTTGAACCTTCTGAAAACATACTTTCTAGTAAGTTTTATAACACAATTTCACCATTGCATTTTTTAATAATATAGCTATTTTATTCTTTTCAGTATTTTCAACTCTACCAATATTAAAAAAATAAACTTCAATGCAGGGCAATTCAGATGAAATCCATGATATGGTTTGAAACTGTAATGCAACAAGAGAAGAGCCGTAGTCATCTTCATGTGGGTTGGTTTGAGATCATAAGGGTCAGGTAGAGAAGCACCTGGAAAACCAAGAGAGACATTTGAAGGAAGCACCATTAACCCTAAGTAAAGCAATTACTTCATGAGACAGTCTGGGCAAAGGATGAATTTTTGCAAACAGTGGTGAGAATTCCAGTTGCCCTTGATTCCAGATGATATTCATAAGAAACAATTCTCATAATTGTACCTCCCAATTTACAAGTTTGAAAAATAATTTATTATTAAGCATTTACCTGATAAACAGTGACAGTGAAAAACCATGCACAAATAATGAATGTGGAAAATTTCCCAGAATGTTCTCCTCATTCATTTTACAAGAAAACAACAAGATAAATATTTTAGGCAGGTATAACCCTAAATATACTGTGGATAATCAAAAGGGTAAAAAATATTTGTATAAAAAGAAAGTGAGAGTAGAGAAGATCAGAAGGTATTTCTGATGTTAGTATTTAACATTTTTTTCCAAAGTATACTTTTTACTATTAATGTAATTTTTGAAGATCACAGATATAATAAACTTATATCTTAAAGTGTAAAATTAATATGAGCTGAACAATTCCTAACTAAGATTGACCACCCCCAAACCTCTCAAAGTTTGATGGTTTGTTTCTTGTTACTGAATATAAACAATGATGTAAACATTTTATGTTGGTAAGAAAGAAAGTAAGCGAGCTAAGATCTCTGTGGTGGTGCAAATAAAGTCAGTTTGTATGGGCAAGCCTAGAGTCACATTTAGTTGGGACACTCCCAAAGCACATGCAATAAAGAAAACAACTGGCAGAAAGCTTAACACAAACAAAAGCTACTCTGGTCACTTGGAACCATTAAGTCTATAGACCTGGAGACATCAGAAGCCAGTGATTGGCAATAGTGAATAAAGGTTTGTGACTGATGTTTGGAAATCTTCTAATAAGGTCACTGGATACCAAAGCATCAGAGGAATGTATGATAAACATGGCTGCAATTTATTAAATCCTACAAATCATCACAATCCATGCTTTGCAAAGCTAATTTGGATTGTTCCTCATATGTCTATTTCTTGAAGATTTAAATTACCTTGGTATCCTTTACAAAAAGAAAAGAAATAAAAGAAAATGAAATCCCTTCATGAGCAACAAAATTCCTGTTGAAAAGACTCAGTGTACCCAAAGTAGAAATGTCCAGAGCCCAAGTCCTGCTATAAGCATGAGCATTGTTCTGCAGTTACTCAGTGGATGTATTCAATATGGAAATCATTACTTATATTTTCCATCTCAGCCTCTGCTTTACGCTCCTAACCGAACCCACTATGACTTATTTCAGTTCATGTTCATTTTCTTTGTCTCATCCTCTCCCTGAACTCTTCTTTAATCTTTACCTTTGTGCTTTGGTTTCATTAAGTTTGTTTTTTCAAGGTGAAATATTCAATAGTATCCATTTCTGCCCAGGAATGATATGCTACTCTGTAAAGTTCTGCTTTCTTTTGTATTTCTTGTTTGTTTTCTCTTTTTTTATCATAATATCATTTACCCATCATAATGAAATACTTATTTTTACCAAATATAAGCTTTTTTCCAGATGTTTTTAAGGGGTTCCAATGAGGGAGAAGCCAGGGCATATTTCAGGATGGCTAGAATTTGTGTGTGTGAGTCTTTCATTCTTCACTCTGACCAACAGGGCAGTTGGTAGGGGGCTGCTCTCTTTTCCAGCTGACTATAATGGACTGACTGCTTCTTTTAAATATTTTCTCTCTATGATTCTTTTTGCTTAGTCCTACTTTTTCTAATTCTCCAATGCCAAACTCTGTCCATGGAAGTTAATTTTCTTATTGTTTCTTCCATCATGGGTATCAACTTCTTTTAGGTTGCTTATGTGTGTTTTCAGCACCTTCTAATATCTTCACCATGGGATCCATCTTGATATCAACTCACCAACCCTTGCTTACTCTTTAAAACTTTTGCACCTATACTTTCCATGTTATGGATTCATATTTTATATGATTCCTATTTGTGAGAATAAAGCAATATGCTTTTCTTATTGCTTTTATGTGATTTTAGCAAGAAAAATGAAATTCCAACTGAAGGTGCTCTTATAAAAAGCTCGTTAGTATTTTAAATTTCTTCACAATTTTCTTTCCCATGTGTATCATCTATTCTATGTATCTTATTTGTCATAAATGACAAGATCTACTTTTTAAACCTAGGTGTTAGGGAAAGACATATTTCAAGAAAAATGTCAAGGCTTTTGTTAGTTGTTAAGAGTGAAATGCTATTGCAGGTGATGTGCCACACTAATGAAAGATGTTTATGTGGGATGTTTTGGGAGGTGTGGGTGGTGGGGAACATGAGAATCCCTGTAATTTTTGTGTAGCATTTATGTAATCTAAGCATCTTTTAAAATATGTTAGAAAATATATTTAACTTTTATGTAAGCAAATGCAAAAAAAAATACATTCATGTATATAGTTTATTTTTTAATGAGAGATCTGATAATCAATAAAATATTGTCACACACACACACACACAAAGAGTGAAATGCTAGAGTGTGTCAACTCAGAAAACCTAATGGCTTATGATTATTCAAAACAAATTTTTTATATTTTAAAACTAGCTTCTTGTTTTGAAAGCACAGGAGAAAGTTCTAAACATTTGCCATAAGAAAGGAGTTTATTAAAAAGCATTGGGTATCTATAGGCAAGGCAGACAGTCCCAGGAATTTGGACTCTGTCCATAGGCCTTACCTTGGAATATATGATAACCTATCACCCCAAAATAATGGAGTTAAACGTGTTTATATTTTCCTACATATGGATCTTATGCATTTTTTATATGAACCTATAATTAGCATTATACCCATTAAACATGGGTCCTAGAGACTTAAATCTGGCTGTTCATATGCTGGTTGAGCCCTGAATATCGGCAGAGTTGCAGCCTATACCTACTTTCCAGTGCATTGGACTTGCCCAGAATGACTAACAAAAGGATGATGATGGACAATGCTCATTCCACAAAAAACAGAGTATCTTTAACTGCAAGCTAGACAGTTCCATCCATCTACTTCACTGGATCTAAGCCCCCTTTCCATCAGAAGCAGAGTGTTACAATGTATAAAATTATGTGTTGCAATGTAGAAAACATAATATAAACTATAGACCATGATAGGTAGCAATACTTCAGGATGTGTTCATCAATTGCAACAAATATACTACACTAATGAAAGCTGCTCTTAAACGCTGTTGGGGGAAAGTGTGGGGTATATGGGAATTCCCTTATATTTTCAATATATCTTTTATGTAACCTAAAGCTTCTTTAAA
>JAKSZT010053774.1:165850-223273 GCA_026826555.1 Tolypeutes matacus | reverse complement strand
AAAAAAAAAAAAAAAAAAAAAAAAAAAAAAAAAAAAAACACTTTTTAACAGCATTAATAAGATCCATTGGAAAGTGTGTACAGGGCTATAGATCTTGGTCCTACTTTGAGAAATATGCAAAAGTTACTTTTCCTTGATGTTCCTGTCTCACTGTATCAATTCCATATGATTCTAAATGTAGGAAGAGTGCCTGGGACTGGTGAGAACTGAATCTTGTCCCTCTGTATTTGTTGGGTCTGGTGACAGTCTCAAGTGCTGCAAATACTGGTGACAATCTTGACATCTATACAATGAGAACAGTATAGAAGGTGTGTCCCAAACAGAAGGGACTGCCAGTCACCTCATTATCCCTGTTTGGTAAAACCTCTATTTATGAATATGCATCAATTCATACATGATTCTCATAGCCATCTGTGAAGGGAGGGGGTAGTTATTATATTTAGGATATTGCTTTCCATTATCTTTGGACAAAATTCATTTATTGTATATGAAAAATTAAAGATTATAGCTTAGAATTAAATTATATCAATCCAGGTAATGTCATGGAAAAAACTTAAATCCATATTGCAAAATTAAAGAAGCCAGTCTGATAAAAACACACTGCATGATTCCAACTATATGACCTTCTGGAAAAGGAAAAACAATGGAGGCAGTAAAAAGGTCAATGGTTCCCAGGATTTCAGAGGCAGAGAAGGAGTGATGAAGAAGAAGAGCAAAGGGCATTGTTAGGGCACTGAAACTATTCTGTATGATACCATAAAACTGTGATGTGACATTATGCATTTTTCAAAACCCATAGAACTGTATAAAAGAAAAGTAAACCCAATATAAACTCTGAACTTTAGTTAATAATAATTTATCAACATTGATTCATCAATGGTAATAAATACCAGTACTAAGGTAAGAAATTAACAGTAGGAGATATGTACATAATAAAGTATAACCACAAAAAATAAATAATAATAAAAATAATAATAAATTAAATAATATTATTTTTTAAAAAAAATAAACTGTTTTAAAGCAGTTTTAGGTTTACTGAAATCTATCACAGAAAGTACACACTTCGCGTATATCATTGCCACCAACATGCTAACACAAAGTTTCCCTGTTTTTAGTAACTTGCATTAGTATGGCATATTTGTTATACTTGCTGAACTGATTTTGACACATTATTAGTAATTAATGTCTATAGTTTGGATTAAGGTTCACTATTTTTGTTATACAGATCTATGCACTTTCACAAATGTGTATCCACCATTAAGGAATCATACAGAATCATTTCATTGCCATAAAAAATGCCTTGTACCCCTACTAAGCTTTTAATATTTTTAAATTTCAAAACTGACAATTATCCAAATATTATTAATTGATGGATGAGAAACATAATAAGCCTTATCATAAAATGTTTTATATTTAGTGATGCTTCACTCTTTATGTTATAAAATGTGGTGCTAAAAAGTGCCCTCTACTTTCAGCACAAAATTAAAGATAGGCTCATTGTTCAAAGTAGTCCAACATGTTCAACACTTTGAATTCTAAAATCTACCAAATGCAAAGAATTATATAAAAATCTTTCTCTGTGATTCAGTTGCCTTTTCTTATTCTATTGCTTTTTTCTGCTTGGATAATTCTGAAGGCAACATTATCTCAAATAAAACATGCTCTTGATTTCAACTTCCTTCTCCCTGCCACCTCTGCATTTCCATGAACATTTAAGCCCAACCATGGACTAGTGTCCTCAATGCAGGGAGTTCACCTAACTACTCTTCCTTCCCCCTGGAACAATCTGGAACATCACTTAAGATAGAATATTCTCCTTTCTAAAGTTCCTCCAAAATGTGTCACTTTAAAATTGTTTTCATATGTCCCAGTACTTTTTAGAATGTCTAAAAGATCCCCCTCCATGTTTCTGTATATTTTGATTCCTTTAGGTTATCCAACTCATTTTTTTGGAAATAATTATACATGTATTTTCTCTCCAACAATTAATATATTTGATATGAGAAATTCTACTCTTAGAATATGATGTGAAATGATATAACCTGGCCTTCAATGGCCTACAATGCCTGGCATTTTATTTTCCAACCAACCCCACCTCTTTCACTGAAATGATCTTCTGATAGTCAATTCCTTGTTATTAAACTGTTCCCTGCCAAGTTAATTCCAAGGAAACTGATTCATCAGACTAAAGTTTATATAATCACAGATGATTTCCATTACCTACAGATTATTGCCAGACCCACTTCTCAGCTAGTCACAGATTTTATCTTTCTCCATTGAAACAACCAGTAAAAAAGCAAAGTATACAAGCATTTTGCATTATATTTTGTTTAGTACAAGCCATATGTACTAAATTATAAATTACATGTGGGCAAAAACTCAGTCTCCATCTCACTGCTCTCTCTCTGTTATGTAAATGTTCATTATTTGGCCTAAAACTTAACCAAGGACATAAAGGACCTGTACTCAGAAAACTACAAAACATTGCTAAAAGAAACTGAAGAAGACTTACATAAATGGAAGGAAAATCCATGTTCATGGATTGGAAAATAAAATATCTTTAAGATGTCAATTCTACCCAAACTGATTTACAGATTCAATACAATCTCAATAAAAATCTCGACAGCTTTTTTTTTTTTTTCAGAAGTGGAAAACCAAATTTATTGGAAGGGTAGGAACCCCCAAATAGCCAACAATATCTTTTAAAAAAATGAATTATGCTGGAGGACTCTGACTTCCTGACTTTAAAGTATATTACTTATCTACAGTGGCAAAAACAACATGGTACTGGCATAAAGACAGATGCACTAACTAATGGAACTGAATTGAGAACTCAAAAATAGACCCTCACATCTCCAGTCAAGTGATTTTTGACATGTCGGCCAAGCCCTCCAATTGGGGCAAGAACAGTCTATTCAACAAATGGTGTTGGGAGAAGTGGATGTCCATATCAAAAAGAAAGAAAGAAATAAGACACCTATCTAACAGCTTATATTCAAATTCACTCAAAATGTCAAGGACCTAAATATAAAAGTGACAACAATAAAACTCTTAGAAGAAAAGGTAAAAAACATCTTCAAGATCTTGTGATAAGTGGTAATTTCTTAAAGCTTACAACCAAAGAATGAGCAACAAAAGAAAAAAATTCAAGACTTTTGCACTTCAAAGGACTTGAGAGTGAAAAGGCAGCCAACACAATGGGAGAAAATATTTAGCAATCACATATCCAATAAGGGTTTAATATCCATGATATACAAAGAGATCATACAATTCAACAATAAAAAAACAAAGTTTCCTATTAAAAAATGGCAAAAGACTTGAAAAGACACCTGTCCAAAGAAGAAATACAAATGGTGAAGAAACACATGAAAAAATGTTCAGTATCACTTGAGATTGGGGAAATGCAAATCAAAACTACAATGTGATATCATTTCACCTATTAGACTGGTCACCAAAAAAAGCCAGAAAACTGTAAATGTTGGATAGGATGTGGAGAGACAAGAATATTATTCACTGTTTTAGTGAATGTAGAATGGTACAGCCACTGTGGAGGACTGCTTGGCAGTTCCTAAGGAAGTTGATTATAGACTTGCCATGGGACCTGGCATTACCATTTCTAGGTTTATATCCAGAAGAACTGAGAACAGAGACATGAAGAGACATCTACATACTGATGTTCATAGTAGCATTATTCACATATCCAAAAGTTGGAAGCAACCAAGACATCCATCAACTGTTGAATGGATAAACAATTTGTGGTGTATACACACGATGGAATATTATGCAGTGGTAAGAAGAAATGAAGTGGTGAAACATATAGCAAAATGGATGAATCTGGAGGACATTATGTTGAGTGAAGCAAGCCAGACACAAAAGGACAAATAATGTATGATTGCACTATTGTGACCTAAATATATTCTATAAAATCATGGAGTTAATAATTAGAATATAGATCACCAGAAAATAGAAGGAGAGTAGAGAAAGGAAGGATGAGGTTTAAGCTGTTCAGAATTGGAAGTGAATAGAAATGGTAAAAGCATAATGTTGTGTGTAACTAGCAGTGCTATTGTATGTGTATGACAACGGTTGAAAGGGGAAGCTGAAAGTCATGTATATTACCAGAAGGAAAGCTAAAAACTGTCACTTTGTACAGTATTTGACAGTAAAACCTCATGTAAAACATAAATATGAGTGATATTATATATATAAGACTGTTTTTTCAAAATATAAATACAAATATACTAGAGAGAAGGAAAAAGAATACCAGCTATGTGCGGCACGGGAACCATAGATTCAGAGGTGATGAGTTTTGTTTGTTTGTTTGTTGTTTATTATTAGTAACATTGGAATAATGAAAGAGCACTGAGAATGATTGAAGTGATGACCGCACAAATATATGAATACACCGAATACCATTGATTTTACACTTTGGGTGGATTTATGGTTTATTAATATGTATCAATAAAACTGATTTGTTAAAAAATAAAAATAATAAATAGTTTTTAAAAAACTGTATGAGGAGTGAATTAACAAATGAATGAACATTGTGACAACAATACAAAATTTAGAAATATGTGACCTGATTAGGTAATTGTGTATTCCACTGCAGAAGGAATAGCAGAACCTGGATGCATGGGTTTCTTTGCTAATGAGAACAAAGGGGTTGATAGGTGAGAAATGCAAATTCATTAGTGAAGATGTGCTAATTACTCATCAATGGCAATTATTAAGAAGCATCATGTACATAGAAGAGATGTTGGAGAGGGTGTAAAATGATACAAAGAGGTTCACCAGGACAAGCATACTTGTATGACCTTGGTCTCAGGGGAAGATCTGTAGAAGACATTGTTCATGAGAAGGTGTTCAATCTGTTGATTATATCTGTGTAGAATGAAAACCATGTAATAAATAACCTAGACCATAATTCCCAAACACAAACCACCACATAAGAAGATAAAAATTCTACAAGTAGTAAGTCATTGATTTTCCCATGTACTTCAGCAGAACAGTATCCCACATCTTTTTTCTTTGTGATGTTTTGCACTCCTACTTGCTAGACACATACATAGGAAATATGATAGTTACCAGCATGTGAAGAATCCAGCAGAGGGCATTGGAGAGACCAATAAACCTGGGAGATTTGGCTTGAAATTTTGCCCACCTGGACTTCCTAGGGCTGATCATGACAGCTGTGAGATACTCAAAATGAAAGTGGTGACATAAGACATAAATCTGCCACTCTGAGAAAATAGAAAATAAGTTTGCATTCCAAATCACTGAGGAAATTGTTTGACCCAAATCTGACATTATGTGGAGAAAACCAAAGAGTTTTCTACAATTAGGTAATTGTCATTCAAATTTGTGGACCTTAACCTGCATCCAGTGAAGTAAAGAAAGAGTATGATGAAGAAGGAAAAAATTCCCCAAGATTCCAAATAGCCTGTTTTAGGGAGGTAATCCCTATTGCCAAAATCACTGTAGATGATGTTACCCCTTCACAGTGACTGATGTTCATATTTCTATTCAGAGGACATGTAGGGAAACATGAGATCTGTGCAATGTTTATCACAACACCTGATATCTTCTACTAAGCATCTGTTCCCACTCCCAAAAAAATGTTAAAAATGCATTTTCTTAAGCAAATTATACATTGTTTTCATATATTTATCCTTTTCAGTGTTGTTACAATACAATTTGCTGTTATTAATTATTTATTTATAATAAATGAATTTTCCACTCTTGGTGATAAATGCTGTTATTCTCATTTCACAAATGTTGAGACAAAGGGTAAAAGCTTGTCCAATTCTTATCCTGGCAAATGGCTAAATCAGGATACAATCCCAAGTCATATGGCTAAAAATACAATTTTCTTAACAATTATACTATACTAAAAAGACTTGCCATTTCTATTTTCCAACTTTTCAACATCTGTACATAATTTTTAGTACCCATTACTATTTTTAAATGATTTTAATTTGTATATAATCTTGATTGTGAAAATCTTCTATTAGTGTTTAGAATTTTATTTTATAAACAATATTATGAATAACTATTGCAATATCTTAAAAAGATGCAGATGCACTGAATCCTACAACCAAAATTATCCAAGACCAAGCTAGATTTATTGAGGCAGTAATGTTTCAATATTATGATGAAGACAGAAGGCATATTTACCTTAAGTCAAGAACAAAAATACAATGGTACCAACTACTAATATTTCACAATATTGTGATGAGCTAACCTAGGAGACATAAGACATAAGCAAAACATAATACTTAAGGGTAGAAACAATATTAATAGTTACAGCTAATACAATTATTTTCTTATTACTGAAATAACATTAAATTAAAATATTGGAATTTATGTAATAATTATTGAAAGATATTGACATACAAGACACATATAAAAATGGCATATAGAAGGCATAGGACCATATGAATGGAATACATTTAAATAGTGGATAACTCTGTAGTGAGCTTAGGGTAACACTGCATTTTTTTAAATCAACATATTTCTTAGGCTATAATTATGTACAATGAAACTCATTTTAAATATTCAATTCAATGATTTTAGTACATGTACAGAGAAGTCCAATCTTCAACACTATATAATTCTGGGATATTTCCATCACTCAGAAAAGAAAAAAGAGAAAATGGATATTATTTAACCACACACATGCAAAAGAATCAAAAGACACATGTAAACATTGAAACTGCTGATGACTCTTATTCTTTTTACTTTTGGTCTGAAACCCAAATGTGTGTTGTTAGCATTTCCTTAAATGCTTTCTTCTTAACTTGAAGAAGGAAGAGAGTTTCACTTTAATCAGTATACTACATTGTTATCCATAGAAGCACACTTTCTCCATTAAATGCATATTATGCCTAGTATGACAGAAAATATACATTGCCTTTAGTTTAGCTGATGCCACTCAGACACATCATTCCTACACAGAGTTAGATCATTCCATTATCACATGCATGGAGATGCTATAGCAAAAATTGAATTATCCTGAAAATAGTGAAAATAGTGATTATTTAGGGCAGATTAATCTGGAAATTACATCTTCCATACATTTAAATATCATATTAAATTCTACCATGATAAAAAAAAACACACACTATCTGTTCAGTAAGGTTTACATTAAATTTTTTTAGAAGCAGTTAGGGATTATTGTAGGGCTTTTCATCAATTTTTTCAACAAGCTCAGCCATGGCTCAGGAATTATTCCTTCTCCTTCTGTGGCTTTGGTACTGGATGATGCTCTCTATGCTTCCCACACTGTACATAGCTGCTGTTTCTGGCTATTCTATTCAAAGTGTGTAATCAGTGGCTTTTAATATAATCAGTGTTGTACATTCATCATTTCAAAAATTTTAGAACAATTTCATTCCTCCAAAAAGAAAGACTCCACACCCCTTAGCATTCCTTCCTTAGCCCTACATAATCACTAATCTAATTTCACTTTTATAAATTGATTTATATTTACATTTTCTGTAAATAATATCTTACATTATGTAGTACTCTGTTTCTGGTCTCCTTCACTTGGTAAAATTTTTTTGTCTGATATTAACATTTTGTAGTATTCATCTACATTTGTTCAGTTTCAAAGAAAAACAGTCTTATGTATGCAATTTACCCATATTCATATTTCACATAATATATTTGGTTCATAATAGGGCAATCATACAGTATATGTCTTTTTGTGTCTGGCTTGCTTCACTCAACATAATGTCTTCCAGGTTCATCTATGTTGTCATGTTTCACGACTTTATTTCTTCTTAATGCTGCATCTTATTCTATTGTTTGTATACTCTACAGTTTGTCTATCCATTCATATGTTGATGGACACCTGGGTTGTTTCCAACTTTTGGTTATTGTGAATAACACTGCTCTGAACATCAGTGTGCAGATGTATATTTGTGTCATTGTTCTGAATTCTTCTGGGTATATACCTAACAATTGTAATGCCAGGTAACATGGAAAACCTAAATTCAACTTCCTTAGGAAGTTAGCATCCACAGTGGCTGTACCATACTACATTCACAACAACAGTGAATAAGCGTTCCTATCTCTCCACATTCTCTTCAACATTTACAATTTTCTGAGTTTTTAATAGCAGCCAGTCTAATAGGTGTGAAATGATGTCACATTGTAGTTTTGATTTGCATTTCCCTAATCGCTAGTGATGTAGAACATTTTCATGTGTTTCTTCACCATTTCTATTTCTTCTTTGGACAGTTGTCTTTTTAAGTCTTTTGCCCATGTTTTGTCCTTTTATTGTTGAATTGTATGATATTCTCATATATCATGGATATTAAACCCTTATCAGATAATTGATTGCCAAATATTTTCTCCCATTGATTTTCACCCTTTTCCTTTAAGGTGTAAAAGTGAGGAATTTTGAGGAGGTCCCATTCATCCATTTTTTGTTGTTGTTGCTCACACTTTGAGTAGAAGGTTTAAGAAACTACCGCATCCCAAAAGAATTTGAAGATATTTTCCTACATTTTTTTCTAGGAGTTTTAAAGTTGTTGTTTTTATATTTATTTCTTATATTTAAACCTATTATTATTTCATTTTCCTATTAATTGTATTTGGCTATTTTAATGGCTTCGTTTTTTAAGAAGCTTTGGATCACAGAGGGGTTACAACTGGGGTAGGGGAGGATCATAGGTGTGGGGTGTCAGTGATGGAGAATACATGGGAGAAAGTTCACCTAGAAATACATATAATTTATATAAGTATGTTCAAATGTTCACAGGGCATTGTCACAGTGGGTGGAGACTCACATAATTACTGAGAGAATATTGAATTCCCATTGTGGAGAGCTCTGACACATTCTCTAATGGAGCACAATAGTCCACCATGTGCATGGGCAATGACTGATGAAGGAGGATGATCCATTGATAGGCCCTTGATATTCATGACTATCCTTATGAGACTTTGCTCTTGAAATAGAAACTTAGCCTAGTGTTTTGGAGTGCTTAAGAGTTGCATCCTGAAAGCCTCCTTGTTGTCCAAATGTGGCCTCTCTTGAAGCCAAACTCAGCATATAAATGCAATTTCTTTCCTCCAGCATGGGACAAACCTCCCAGTGATGAGCCTTTCTGGCACCAAGGAAATACTACTAAGCACTGAATAGCAAGGCAACTGGAAAAATACATCAAATGAAAGGGGGAAAACATAAAGACAAATGAGTTTATATGACTAAGAAACTTCAAAGTGAGTCAGGGGGCCATCCCAGAGGTAACACATATGCACACCTCAGCAGGATCTCATAGACTGCCAAAGAGGATACTCCCCTAATACTGGGGCTCCTGAGGGCTCTAGAGACACCCAGTTCCCATGGTCAGGACAGATAGCACAGAGTTTGGTGCCTTGCCAGTGGGCCGTACTTGGAGTTTGTGCTCCTGAGAGTGGCAGAGTTGGACTCAATTATGGCTTTTCTACAGATGGCTCATTTATCCCTTCTATTTAAAACTATACTTGGTGCTAGATTTTGTAGGTATACATCCAACAGACTGGAGACTTTGGGCTCTCCATGAGCCAGCTGGACCCAGAACCTCAGCAGAGTTATGACACCTACTATCCAGTTCAGTGGACTCACCCAGGACAACTAACAAGGAGGTGAGGATTGACAACTATCATACCAAGGAAATGAGAGAGTCAACAACTGTAAGCAAGAGAGGTCCATCCATTGGCTGTATGAGATTGAAGCACTCTCTCAATTATAGGCAGAGTGGACATCACCATCTCAGAATCCTCAGGATTGGGGAATGAACTATGGGCTAGAGTGGACTCACTGGACTGGTATTATATTCTAGACATATTGTGATTCTAACATTGGAAGAAATTAAAACATTGATGTGGGGGCAGTTACGAATGGAGGATTTGGGGGCAGAGAGAGGTAAAAACAGTTGTAATATGGGGGCTTTATTGGGACTTGGGAATTGTCCTGAATGACTTTGCAACAACAGATATATCATTACATAAAATGCAGAATTATGTAGGAGAGAGTGTAAACTACAATGTGAAATATGGCCCATGTTCAGTGGCAAAGCTCTAGGATGCATTTATCAATTGCAATGAATGTGCCACATTAATGAAAGATGTGTATGTGGTAAGGTGTGGGAGGTGTGGGGAGTGGGGCATATGTAAATCCCTTTATTTTTTCTGTAACATTTATGTAATCTAAGTAGCTTTTTAAATATTTAAAAAATTATTATTAAGAAAACAAAATATAAGAAAGCATTTTCAGGTCACTTTTAGGCAATAGTTTCTTAGACTTCACGCTCAAAACACAAGAAATAAAAAGTGTACATTTGTCCATTTTTATTCCCCAATCTAGAGGATTTTGGGATGGTGATGTCCACTCTGTTTCTAATTGAGAGGGTTTTTGATCCCATGGGGCTGATGAAAGGCACTACCTTGCTTGCAGTTTTAGACAGGATGGTGATGCCTACTCTGATTCTAATTGAGAGGGCTTTTGATCCCATGGGGCTGATGAAAGGCACTACCTTGCTTGAAGTTTTAGACACTCTCTGTCCCTTGGGATGGGGATTGTCCATAATTATCTCCTTGTTGGTTTTCCTTGGTGAATCCAATGAACAGGAGAGTAGGTGTTGCAACTTTGCTGAGATTCAGGTCTCAATTGGCAGTTGAACAGACCAAAGATTTAAGTCTCTTAATATTATTATATTATAGACTTATTATCATTCTAGCAGTGGAAGAACTTTTATCAATAATATGAAAGCAGTGGCCACCTGAAGTTCTAAGGAGAGTGAGAGGGAAGAATAGGTGCAAAATGGATGCATTTTTGGGACATTGGAATTGTCCCCAATGCCATTGCAATGACAGATACAGGCCAGTTTACATTTTGTCATAACATAAAATAGTGTGGGTCAGATTGTAAACTGTAATGTAAACTATGGTCCATGGATAGCAGCAATGCTTCAATATGTGTTCATCAATAGTAAAAATGTACCACACTGATGAAAGATGCTGTTAATGTGGGCAAGTGTGGGAGAGAGATGGGGTGGAGCATATAGGAATCCCTTATATTTTTTATGTAATATTTGTGTACTCTAATGCTTGTTTAAAAATATATTAAAAGAATAATATAGTCCCAGTGGTCCCAAAAAATTGCTAAAAGATGGATACAAAAAAGGATCCATCAACCAATGAATGGGTAAACAAAATGTGGTATATACATTTGATGGAATACTGACTGCTTTAAGAAGAAATGCAATCGGGACATATCTGACAACATGGATGAATCTTGAGTACTTCATGCAGAATGAAATAAAGCAGACATAGAAGAACAAATATTTTAAGGTCTCACTGATATAAATAAAATATTAGTAATAAACACATGGAGTTAAAATCTATAGTGTAGGTTAATAGGCGATAGGATGGGAAGCGGCTGTGGCTCAATCAGTAGGGCTCCCGTTTACCATATGGGAGGCCCTGGGTTTGGTTCCCGGGGCCTCCTGGTGAAGGCAAGCCCGCCTGCATGGTGTGGTTAGCTGACCCAGCGAGCACAAGCAGCAACGGGGGGATAAATGAATAAATAAATAAAATCTTTAAAAAAAAATAGGTGATAGGATAAAGGCTAAGAAGAGGTACTGATGCTTAATGTATGTAGAATTTTTAATTAGCTTGACTGTAAGTGTGTATACGGATAGAGTTGATGGTCAAACAATGTGGTGATGCATGGGGAAAATAGAATTAATGTAATTTATGGACCATAGTTAATAGAAATTATGTATATTCTTGCATGATTATCAAAGAAGTTACTGCATCAATGCTAAGGGTAAATAATAGGTGTGTCTGGGAATTTTTCTTTTGGACTAAGGAAAGTGTTCAAAATCTACTGAGGTAATGAATATGTAACTCTGTGATGAAACAGAGCCACTAAGTGTACACTTTAGATGAATCATACAGGGCATGTGACTGTATAGCACAGTGAACAATGTGGTGGAACATGGAATGTGGTTAACAATACAAACATTATCTCATGGAGTATAAAAATGTACAAAACTAATACATGGTGTTAATTATTATTAATGGTGTATGGTAAAATATACCAAATGTAAACTATAGACCATAGTTAGTAGTAATAGTTTGATGCTGTTCTTTCATAATCTGTAAAAAATGTTCCATAGCAATGCAAGGTGTTGGTGGAGGGGTGATGTATGGGAACTCTGCATTTCATGCATGACTGTTTTGTAATCTCACAAATTCTCCAATAAAAATATAAATTAAAAAACAAAGCACAAGAAATGAAAGAAACAATAGATTAATTGGACTTCCTCAAAATTAAAAAAATTGCATAAATGACTATGTCACAAAAATGAAAATAACCTACTCAATGGCAGAAAATATTTTGAAACTACATATCTGATAAGGATTTAAGGGTTTAATATCTAGAATATATAAAATAGTCTTATAATTCAACAATATAAAAAAGAAACAACCCAATTTAAAAGTGGGCAAAAGACTTGAAAAGATTTTTTCTCTAAGAAGGATATATAAATGGCTAAAAAGCACATGAAATAATTCTTAACATTACTAGCTATTAGGGAAATGCAAATCATAACTGCTAAGATATATCATTTCACACCCACCAGAATGGCCAATGTTAAAAAAAGAGAGAGATACTACTTCAAGAACTGGAAATGATGTGGAGAAATAGGAACACTCATTTATTGCTGGTTGGAATGTAAAATGGTGCAGCCATTGTGAAGAGAGTTTGGCAGTTCCTCAGAAATCTAAGTATAGAATTACCATATGACATTACAAACTCTGTACTAGGTATATACCAAAAAGAGTTGAAAACTGTTACCAGAACAGATTTTTGCATACTGATGTTCATAGGAGCATTATTCACAATTGTCAAAGGTGGAAGCAAATCAAGTGTCCACGAGCTGGTGAATGAATAAAGAAAATATTGTATATACTTACAATGGAATATTATTCCATTCAACTGGCAGAACAAAGTCCTGATGAATGCAACAACAAGGATGAACCTTGAGGACATAATATTAAGTGAAATAAGCCAGACAGAAAATGAAAAATATTGTATGACTTCACTGATATGAACTAATTATAATGAGCAAAATCATAGAGCTAGTATATAGAATATAGGTTACCAAGGAATTGATGGGGTTTCAAGTATTGTAAAGGTTTGGGAATGGGTGGTCTTGATGGTAGAACATTATTTCACGTATAATCAAAAGCACTGAATTTTATAGGTGAATGTGGTTAAAAATGAAAATTTTTGTTAAAAGTGAAACATATACTAATATGTTACAAGAATAAAAATTAAAGTTAAAACAGTATATATAACACAGTAACTCCTATTGTAGATGATAGACTATGGTTAATAGTACAAGTATAGGAATGTTCTTTCATGAATTTTAAAAAACATCTGACACTAATACACGGTGTTAATAATAGGGTGGATAAAGTTTCATATGGGAAATAAATACACCTCATATAAGTTATAGATGATAGTTACTATACTATTTTAATAATATTTTATCATTTATGGAAAAGGTAACTACTGTTCAAAATAGTGATATCATCAAATGTAGCAAATTTCCTGTCCAATGCAATGTTTTGGTGGTGGGGTCATGTATGGAAATTCATATTTTATGTAAAACTGTTCTGTAAACTCACAAATTTTCTAATAAAAAAAGAAAGAAAAAAAACTAAAAAAATTTTTTAAAGAGTCAAATCACTCAATCAAATTCTATACTTGAGCATGTATATATATATATACCAGTACCCCTTGAATAAAGTGAAGGCCAGGGACAGTTGGAAAGGCGGATGTTCAGACATTCTGTGAAATATCATACACTGGCTCTGATTGACATTAATTCCAGAAGACTCCAAATGTCACAGTGGTCCACCTAGTAAAAGTAGTAAAAGTAGGGCTTATGGAAGTCAGGTGATCAATGGAATTTTAGCTCAGGTCCATGTCACATTGGGTACAGTGGGTTTTGAAAATATTCTGTGGTAATTCCCCAACTTCTGGAATGCACCAATGGAAAAGACATACTCTTCAACTGTCAGAATCTCCACATTGGTCCCCTGATATGTGAAGTGAGTGTTATTATGGTAGGAAAGGAAGAGTGGAATAAATTAGAAGAGCCTCAACCTAATGAAATAGTAAAGCAAAAGCAATACCACATTCCTGGAGGGATTGTAGAGATCAGTCTCACCGACAAAGACTTGAAGGAATCAGGGGTGGTGATTATCATCATATCCTCATTCAACTTTCCTATTAGGCCTGTGCAGAAAACACATTTGAAATTGAGGCTGCTGCTCCACATGTGGTATCATTCCTTGTGATACTTGACCAGATAATGGTGCCAAGTTGTGGTCAAGCAAATAATACCCTAATTGTAACTATGAGGACATTTGTGGACTTAATCATCAATGGGTTGATTGCACCTGTGGCTGATTACATCAACAACTGAGGAAAGTGTCTTAAGCAATGAGAGACATTTTATCCAATCAGTTGAGAAGTGATTTCAGCATTCGAGAGAGAGAATTCCCATCTCTACTTTAGACAGCTAACATCTCTGGGGGAATTTATTGAGGACATTCATCAGAGTTCCAGGCTTGCAGCTTTCCCCATAGATTGTGGACTTTTGCATACTTATGGTCATGTGAGACAATTTTATAAAATCTTGTAAGATTTACAGATATCTCCTGTTGGATGTTTCCAAAGATAACCCTAATTAATGCAGCTCTGTATCAAGAGTGGTTCTTAAGAAGCAGAATCTTAAAAGTGGGATTTCTGAAGTGGTTCTGGGGGTTTTGCAACTGGTTCTTCATTCTGATTAGATTCAAAGGCTCTAATGACTCTGTCTCCAATAATCAAGAGGCCAACCCATGATGTGAGTTATTAATAGAGATATACAAAATATCACCATTGTCTAGGACTATTTCCATGCTTGTAAGACACAAGTCTCTGGATGAGAGTGTTTTTGACACCTTAATATTGTTTTGTGAAGTTAAAATGCACAATGATGTTGACTGGTTGTTCCTAAATATGCTGGATACAGTTATAAAAGAAAGGGATGAGCTAAGACCTTCAAATTTGCATTCTCTATTGCCTTTTTCCTTTATCCTCCAGAATTCTCTTTAGTAATTCTTGTTGGATAGGTGTCTTGAGAGATCTCTCATTTTCTGTTCATTGATGAATATTTAAATACTCTCCATCTCTTTTTAAGTGCAGCATTACCAGATAAATTTTTGGATGGGTTTTTTTCTCTTTCAATAGATTAAATATGTCACACCACTGCCTTCTCACATTCATGGTTTCTAATGGGAAATCAGTACTTCTTTAGGATCTCTTGAATAAGATGAATTGCTATTCCCTCAGTTTTCAGAATTCCCACTTTATCCTTAGAATTTGAAATTCTGATTAGTATGTGTATCAGAGTAGGTCTACTTGGATCCCTTTGACATGTATAGTTATGTCTTTCAGAAGAGTGGGGAACTATTGGGCCGTTATTTCCTCAAATATGCTTTCTGCCCTATTTCCATTCTCTTATCATTATGACATCCATGATATATATAGGTACATATATTTGTACACTTCATGCTGTCACTCAAATCTGTGAGTCAGTACTCATATTTTTCTGTTACTTCCTTTATCTCTTCTTCCATCTATATGATTTTAAAAATATAAATATATTTAAAATTTTATTGAAGTATATCATTCATACATGAACATACATAAACAATAAATGTATAGTAAAATTTGTGAATTTACAAAACAAATATGCATAACATCATACAAGGGTCGCATACATCACCCCACCATCAACACCTTGTACTGTTGTAAAGCATTTGTTACAAATTATGAAAGGGTATCTGCAAAAGATTACTTCTAACTAGAGTCCATTTCTTACATTTGGTGTATTTTCTCCCAACCCACCATATTATTTTTTAAAATACATTTTTATTACAGTACTTGTGAACTTACAAAACATTCCTGCACATGTGTAGAATTCTTATACAACACCCTTCACCAACACACCACACTGTAGTTGAAAATTTGTTACAGATTATGAGATAGTAACATCAGACTATTATTATCACCAACCATGGTCCATAGCATATATTTGGCACCCTTTTTTTATAACTCCCAATGATTAACACAGTTCATCTTTGGCATTGATGCAAGAATATTACAGTATTGCTGTTAACCACAGTCCATAGGTCACACCAACTGTATTATTCCCATGCTTCTCCACATTCCATCCACTCTACAATAGTGATGTACATCTGCTCTAGCTCACAGAAGCACATCCTTGCATCTGTACCTTCAACCACAATTCTCATCCACCTTGGGTTCACTGTGTTATTCATTCCCTACACCATTCTTTAGCTTTCTTTCAATTGACATTTATACCCCTAGACTACCCTTTTCAGCCACAATCCCACTTATAAACCAGCTGCTACTCACTACAATGTGTAACCATAAAATATATCCATTTCCAAACTTTTACAATCAAGTGAATTTAAACATTTACATACACTAAGCATCAGTAGACATTTTCAGCCCTCCTCTTTTCTCCTAATAACGTATACTCTAGGTTTTAATTCCATGGATTTATGCTTTGTATTTAGTTTATATTAATGAGACCATTAAATATTTGTCCTTTTGTGTCTAGTTTATTTCACTTAGCCTAATGTTGTCAAGATTAATCCATGTTATCATATGTGTCCCAATTTCATTTCATCTCATTTCAGCATAGTATTCCATTGTATGTATATACCACATTTTGTTTATCTATTCATTGGTTGATAGACACTTGGGTTGTTTCCATCTTTTGGCAATTGTGAATGATGCCAATATGAACATTGGTGTGCAGGAGTCTGTTCCTGTTACAGTTTCCAGTTCTTCTGGATATATTTTGAGTAGAGGAATTGCTGGATCATATAGCAGTTCTATATTGAGCTTCCTGAGGAACCACCAAACTGTCTTCTACAGTGGCTGCACCATTTTACAATCCCACCAACAGTGAAGGAGTATTCCTATTTTTCCATATTCTCTCAGCACTTATAATTTTCTATGGTTTTTTAAAAATAATGGCCATTTTTAGCCGTGTGAGATGATATTTCATTGTCAGTTTGATCTGCATTTCCCTAACAGCTAGTGATATGGAACATTTTATTCATGTTCTTTTTGGCCATTTGTATGTCCTTTTTAGAGAAATGTTTATTTAAATCTTTTGTACATTTTTAAATTGGATTGCTTGCTATTTTATTGTTGAATTATGTGATCTCTTAATATAGAATTGAAATCAAATGCTTGCAGTATATGTGTTTTCCAGATATATTCTCCTATTGAATGTGCTGCCTTTTCACCTTCTTGGCAAAGTCCTTTGATAAAAGTGTTTTTAAGTTTGAGGAGGTGTCATTTATTAATGTTTTCTTTCTTTGCTCATGCTTTGAGAGTAAGGTTTGAGAATGCACTACCTATTACCAGGTCTTGGAGATGTTTTCCTACACTTTCTTCTAAGAGCTTTGTGGTTCTTTATTTTAAATGTAGGTCCTTGATCCATTTTAAGTTGAAGTTTGTGTAAGATGTGAGATAGGGGTCCTCTTTCTTCCTTTTGACTGTGGATATCCAGTTCTCCCAGCAGCATTTGTTGAATAAACAAGCCAGGAAGATATGACAAGCTTGCCAAACATCACTTGACCATAGATGTGAGGTTCTGTTCTGAACAATCAATTTGATTCCTTGGTCTGTGTGTCTGTATTATGCCAGTACCATGCTGTTTTTATAACTGTAGCTTAGTAATATGATTTTAAGTCCAGAACTGAGAGTCCTCCATGTTTACTTTTCCTTTCTAAGGTATTCCTGGTTATTCAGGGCTACTTACCCTTCCAAATAAAATTGATAATTGTTTTCATTAGTTTAAAAAACACTGATGGAATTTTTATTGGGATTGCATTGAATCTGTATATCAATTTGGGTAGAACTGACATCTAAATAATATTTAGTCTTCTAATCCATGAGCATGGAATGTTCTTCCAAATATTTCAGTCTTTTTTGATTTCTTGAACAATACATTTCTGAATACAAGTGCTTTACATTCTTGGTTAACATTATTCCTAAATATTTGATTATTTTGTTGTTGTTTTTGCATCTTATCATATTTGATTCTTTTAGTCACTATTGTAAATGAAATTTTTTTGATTTCCTCCTTAGAGTGCACATTATGATTGTGTAGAAACACCGCTGATTTTTTAGTATGGATATTGAATCTAGATACTCTAATGAAATCACTTATTAGTTCTAGCAGGTTTGTTGTAGATTTTTCAGGACTTTTTAGGTATAGGATCACATCATCTGCAAATAGCAAAAATTTTCCTTCTTCCTTTCCAATGTGGATGCTGTTAATTTCTTTTTCTTGCATATGACTGCTCTAGCTAGAACCTGTAGCACTATATTGAACAACAGTGGTAACAGTGGGCATCCTTGCATTGTTCTTGTTTTCAACGAGAAAGCATTCAGTCTTTCACCATTGATTAAAATGTTAGCTGGGGTGTTTTCATATATGGTCTTTATCATGTTGAGAAAGTTTCCTTCAATTCCTATCTTTTGTAGTATTTTTACCAATAAAAGATGCTTTTTTTTGTTCAAATGCCTTTTCTGTGTCAATTGATATGATTTTTCTTCTTTGATATATTAATGTAGTGTATTACAGTCATTAATTTTCTTGTGTTGAACCACACTTGCATGCCTGGTACAAAACCCACTTGATCATGATGAATAATTGTTTTAATGTGTTGTTGGATTCAATTAGCAAGTATTTTGTTGAGGATTTTTGCATTCATATTCCTTAGAGAAATTAGTCTATAATTTTCTTTTTCATAATATCTTTATGTTGCTTTGGTATGAGGGTGATATTGGCTTCATAGAATGAGTTTGATAGCATTCATTCTTGGTCAATTATTTTGGAAGCACTTCAGTAAGATTGGTATTAAATCTTCTTTACTTGGTAGAACTCACCTGTGAAACCTTGGGGTCCTGGGCTTTTCATTTTGGAGAAATGCTTGATGACTGTTTCAATCTATTTACTTGTGATTGGTTTGTTGAGGTCTTCTGTTTCTTCTAGGGTCAGTGTAGGTTGCTCATATGTTCCTAGGAATTGTTCCATTTCTTCTATATTGTCTAGTATTTTGGCATACAGTTTTTCATAGTATCCTATTATGACCCTTTTTATTTCTTTGGGGTCAGTAGTAATATCTGCATTTACATTTTTTAATTTAATTTATTTGCATCTTCTCTCCTTTCTTCATTGTCAGTCTAGCTAAGGGTTCGTCAATATTGTTAAATTTCCAAACAATATTGTTAATCACCTTTTGGTTTGGTTAATTCTCTCTATTGTTTTTTGTTCTCAATTCTATTTATTTCTCCTCTGATCTTTGTTATTTCATTCTTTCTACTAACTTTGGGATTAGATTACTGTTTTGTTGTTGTTGTTGTTTCTCCAGCTGTGTAGTTAGGTCATTGATTTTAGCTCTTTCTTCTTTTATAATGTATGCACTGAGGGCTATAAATTTCCCTCTCAGCACTGCCTTCATTGCATCCCATGGGTTCTATGTTGTGTTCTCACTTTCACTCATCTCAAGATATTTATTGATTTCCCTTGAAATTTTTTCTTTGACTCACTGATTTATGATTGTGCTGTTTAATGTCAATATATTTGTGAGTTTTCCATTTTTCTTCCTCCTGTTGATCAGAGAATGTCCTTTGTATAATATGGACCTTGCTGAATTTATTGAGATCTGTTTTGTGACCGAAATATGGTCTATCTTAGAGAAAGATACATGAGCACTTGAAAAGTATGTATATCCTGCTGTTTTGGGGTGCAATGATTTAATATGCCTATTAGGTTTAGTCTATTTATCATATTATACAAATTTTCTGTTTCTATATTGATCCTCTGCCCCTATGTTCTATCTAATTCTGTGAGTGGTGTATTGAAGTCTCCACCTATTATTGGAGAGATATTTATTTCTCCCTTATGTTTTGCCAGTGTTTGCCGCATGTAACTTGGGGCATCCTGGTTAGGTGCATATAAATTTATGATTGTTATTAATTCATGGTGAATTGACACTTTGATTAATATATAATATTCTTCCTTGCCTTTAATAACAGTTTTGCTTTAAAGTCTATTTCATCTGATATAAGTATAGCTACTCCAGCTATTTTTTGGTTGCTGTGTGGATGGAATATCTCTTTCTAGCCTTTCACTTTCTATTTGTTGGTATCTTTGAGTCTAAGGTGAGTCTCTTGTAGACAGCATATACGTGGCTTATATTTTCTTATCCATTCCTCCAGTCTATTTTTTAATTGGGGCATTTAATCCATTAACATTCAATGTTATTACTGTAAAGGCAGTTATTGTTTCACCTATTTTGACCACTGGGTCTTATCTGTCATATATTATTTTCACCTAATTTTGACACTTCTAGTTACTTTTACCGATATAATCATATTTTCTAGACTCCCTTCCAAACCTTACTGCCATGTCTTTTCTTTCAGACTATAGCACTTCCTTTAGTTTTTCCTACAAAGCCAGTCTCTTTGTTATAAACTCACTCAGTTTCTGTTTAAATGTGAATATTCTAAACTTGCCCACATTTTTGAAAAACAATCTTGCTGGATATAAGATTCTTGTCTGGAAGTTTTTCTCTTGTGGTAGCTTAAATATATCATACCACTGTGTTCTTGTTGCCAAGGTTTCTGATGAGAACTCAACACTTACTCTAATTGGTTATTGCTTATATGTAATGCATCATTTTTCTCTTGATACTTTCAGATTTCTCTCTTTCTCCTTGGCATTTTGACATTCTGATTACTATGTGTTTCGGAGTTGGTTTATTCAGATTTAATCAGATGAAACCACATTGTTCTTCTTGGACAAATTTCCTACCATTGGGAAATTGGGAAATTTCCTACCATTATTTCTTCAAATATTCTTCCTGCCCTTGACCCTTCTCTTCCCCTTCTGGCACATCATGACTTTTGCCATCAATTTATTCCCTGAGACCTTGTTCAATATTTTCCATTTTTTTATCCATATTTTCTTTTGTATGTTTGCTTTTAGAGGCCATGTCTTCAAGCTCACTGATCCATTCTTTTACCTCCTGAAATCTGCTTAGGTATTCTTCCAGTGTATTTTTAATATAATTTATTGTGAAGTTCATTCCCATAAGTTCTGCTATTTTTCTGTGTATCCTTTCAAATTGTTTCTGCTTAACCTATGTCTTCTTAATATCCTTAAGCTCTTTAGCCATTTCATTGAATTTATTAAGGAGTTTTGTTTGAGTATCTATAATTAGTTTTCTCAACTCCTTTATGCCCTCTGGAGGCCTTTCTTGTACTTTAACTGGGCCATAGTTCTTGTTTTCTGGTATGGATTGTAATTTACAATTGGCATCTGGCTTGTTAGATGTTTTTATTCTGGGTGCACTTTCTCACTTTAGTCTAGGACTTTCTTGTCCTTTCTTCCTTGCGTGTTGTATAGTAGGAGCCAAGGATATAGTTGGTGCTATAAGCTGTGAAGTTTCCTGCATTGCCCCAGGAACTGATGAAGCTTCTCCCAACTTTCTTCTCTGCCAATGGTAGGGACAGAGCCACAATTGTGTGTAATAATCCAAGTCTTGCAGGTCAACACCATCTGTAATTACCCTGAGAGACTCATTAAGCTTTGCATCCGGGGCAGGAATGGAGCTGCATGTGTTTGAATCAATCTATGGCATGTGGGTCTAAAGGATCACAGTTACCCAGGCAGACTGATGTAGCATCTTCCCCACACCAGGGGTGGGGATGAACCCTCTGGAGTCCACAACAATCTAATCCATATTGTGGAATGCACCTGCATTTGCCCTGAGAGGCTGAGGGAATACTTTTACTTCTGCCTTTTAGGGGATGGGAGCAGAGCCAATGATGCTCAACAGTTCAGTCTGTGTAGACTGAAAATCCCTGCCTTTGCTGGTAGTGTCTGATGAAAACAGCAGTCCCCTCTGGCCCTATTGGGTGGTGTGTTTTGATCCACAGGCACCCAACAGTTCAGTCCCTATAGGCCAAAATTACCTGCTGTTGCCTGCAGGGCTGAGGAAACACTAGCCCCCTATCCTATTTGGGGGTGGAGGTGGTTCCACAGGTGCCCTCCAGACCATACAATGCAGGCCAACAGTGCCTGCTTTTGCACAGAAATGATGAAGAAATACACCTCCCCTCCTATCCTACTTGGGGAAGGATGGATCTACAGGTATCCAACTATTCAGTTTGTCTGGGTTGAAAACACCTATAGTTATCCAGAGAGGTTATGGAAACACAGTTCTACTCTTACCCTAACTGGGGTGGGGATAGAGTAACAAGTGTCAAACAGTGGAGTTTGTGGAGGCCAAAAGCACCTACAGTTGCCCTAAGAGGTTGATTAATCTTATAAGGGTGGAGAGGTGGAGGTGAAGTCTAAGCTGAAAATGCCTCTTCTTGCCCAGGGAGGCTGAAGAAACACAGATCTTGTTCGATCCTACTGAGGTGCAGGAGTGGAGACCCAGGTGCCTGACTATTCAGTCTGTGCCAGCTGAAAGCACCTGCAGTTACCTGGAGAAGCTGGTGCTGTTCTCCCCAGCTTCTTCCATCCTGGAGGTGGGGCTGAAGCCTAGGCTAGGGCTGCAATCTGAACTTGGTGCAAAGAAGATGGTCCCTACCTTCACTGTGATTTTCACTCAGCCCCACTTCCACTCATGACAAGGGCAGTGTTAAAATGGTGGCTACTGGCCTCTTTCTGTCTTGGAAAGGTTCAGACTTTAGCTGCTCTTAGGATTATACTTCAGCCAGCTGAGTTTACTAGCCAGTAGCTGAAGTTGGTGGCCAACTGTCACTTCTTCCCCTGTTTTTGGGAAATGTAGCTTCCAACTCCAGCCACAGAATAGCTCCATAGATTGCTTTCACTGCCAGAGTAGGATGGGCATTACCCTCCACAGCAGTGCCTGCAGTTTTCTGGAGATGCTGGTAGAGGACCCCCCAGCCTCTTCCCTGCCAGAGGTGGGGCTTGGACTTACACTACAGCTATAATCCGATCTGGGTGGAAAGAAGCCAGTCCCTATGTTCACTATGATTTTCTGCTTCCCCTCATGCTGGGGGCAGAGTTAAATTTGTGGATAATGTCTTCTCTCTGATGTGGAAAGGTTCAAACTTTAGCTGTTCTTAGGATTATCCTTTAACCAGATGAATTTACTAATCAGTAGCTGAATTGGGAGCCAAAACATTTCTTAATCTTCTGTTTTTGGGAAATGGAACTTCCCAGTCCAGCAATATACCAGCTCACAAGGTGAATTGTGCTGCCAGATGAATATGGGTACTGGGCTCTGTGGAACTACAGATGGGAAACCTCCTTCTTTCATTTTTTTCAAGGATGTTGTATCATCCTGGTCTCCTGAGGCCCCAAACAGGTGCTTTAGATAACACTGAGTGATTATTAACTGACCTGTAAGATGAGCTGACTCTTGAAGCTCCTTACACTGTCACCATCTTTTCCCTCCCCTTCTATCTATATGATTTTGAATTTCGTGTCTTCTAGTTTACTGATTTTTTTATTCTACTTGTTCAGATAGGTTGCTATATTCCTTGAGTGTACTTTTTTCTTTTTAAATAAAATTTTATTGAAGTATATCATTTGTACATGAACATACATAAACAACAAGTGTATATTAAAATTTGTGAATTTATAAAATAAACATGTATTATCATCATACAGGGCTCCCATTTATCTCCCCACCACCAACATCTTGCATTGTTGTGAAACATTTGTTATACAATATGAAAGAGCATCTTCAAAATATTACTATTAGCTATAACCCATATCTACATTTGGCATAATCTCTTCTATTGTGCCTTCATTCCCATAATTTCTGTTAAGTTCCTTTTTATTTTCTTGTTTATTTTTTATTATTGTTTTTATTTATTTTAAAAGGAGCTTTAGATCACAAAAGTGTTACATAAAAAATATAAGGGACTCTGATATACCCTACAGCCAACCCCTTCCCCCCACCAACAACATCTTTCTTCAGTGTGTAAAATGGTTACAATTGATGGACATGTATTTAAAAACTTCTACTAAGTATGGTCTACAATATACATATGTTTTACACTTTGCATTACACAATTTTATAGGTTTCAACAAGATGGTTACTGGCCTGTATTTGTCATTTCAATATTGTGCAGAATGATTCCAATATCTCAAAAATGCCCCATTTATACCTCTTTTAAACTCTATCTCCCTTCTGGTGACCACTTACTTTATATTAATATTACAAGTTCTTCCATTACTAGGGTAATAATAATTCTACTTAATCTACAGTTGCAGAGAGCTTTGTTCATTCCTTTTTCTTGAAGATTTTTGGCTGATGATGCCATTTCTGGTTCTGATTGGGAGGTGACAGAGGCTCTGGGGCAGTTGGATGGAACCCTCTTGCTTAGAGTTACAGATACTCTCTGCTTTTTGGGATGGGCACTGTCCATCATCAACTTTCTGTTAGTTGTGCTGGGTGAGTGTGATGAACTGGAGAGTAGGTGTTGGCTGCAACTCTGCTGAGGCTCAGGGATCACCTGTCATATGAACAGCCAGAAGATTAAGTCTCTGGAACATAGATTCAATAGGCAGTGCCAATTATATGCTTAAATACATGGGGTATTTAGCCATGTAGAACCATGTAGAGGGAAATTATAAATGAATCTAACTCTGATACATTGGGGTAGATGGGATATTACATATTGATGGGGTGCCAACTTCCTTGCATTTTCTGCCCTGCCTCCAGTGCCTAGAACTCTCTAGAACTTCTAAGAATACCCCTACATGAGGCAGTATTTACTGTGGCTGACAGGGAGTTTCTCCTGAGATGCAAATAAGAATAACATCTAGAATAACTTCCTGAATCAACTTTGAAATCTCTTAGCCATGAAAACTCCTTTGCATTCAGTTTTCCTCTTTTTGGTCTAGGCCTTTCTTAAATGCTTATGAGTTGGCACTTTATATTAATCCCTGGTTGCAGGAAGGCTCATCCCTGGGAGTAATGTCCCATGTAGGGGAGAAGGCAGTGAATTTATATGCTGAGTTTGGCTTAAAGAGGGGTCACATTTGAGCAACAAGGTGGCCCTCAGGAGGTAACTCTTAGGCAATATATATTACTAGGCCAAGTTTTGATTGCACAATCATCAGTATCAAGAGCCACCCTCCCTTGAAAGAAATTGCCCACTGACTCCGGAAATTCTCCCCACTCTACGGGAGAATGAAGCAGTATTCACCAGGATGGGAGTTCAATATTCCATCAGTTATTCTCTGGTCACCACCCCCTGAGAAAACACCATATGACCATATGAACCCACTCACATTCCATAAAGGCATGTCCCAGGTGTACCACTCTCCACAAATCCTCCACCATAGATACCCTGGACCAGTGAGGTTCCCCTACCACATCTGCAACCAATCTGCAAACTGAATCCTCCACCAAAACAAAGACAAGAAAAAAATAACTAACACAATTTTAAAATGACAAGCAAAAAATAAGAATAATTTTTTTTAAAATTTGCATTGTGCTTTTCATCAATGAGATCTGTTATTTTTTATATATACTGACAATTTCTTCTGTATGTCCTCTCTAGTGTCTTTTTTTTTTTTTCACTTTATTTTTTTGAGAAGCTTTAGGTTACAGAAAAGTCACATAGAAAATACAGGGGATTCCCATACACCCCACTCCCTCTCCCCCATTCTCCACTACCAGTAACATCCTACATGAGTATGGTACATTTGTTACAATTGATGAACAAATATTGAAGCAATGCTACTAAACATGCTCAGTAGTTTACATTATGGTTTACCCTTTGCACTGTATACTTTTATAGTTTCTTACAAATTATATAATGACCTTTACCCATTAATGCAAGATAACACAGAACAACTCCAGTACCCAAAAGATGCCCCATGTTACACCCATTCTTCACTCTCCCTCCTCTCAGAGCCAATGGCAAACACTAAGTTTCAATTTTTGAAAATAAGGTACATTGTTACACACATTAATATTGATAGCTTGACATACAGGTCTGTTTTCTTTTATTGGGTGCTGCTTATATACCTGAGATATTCTTGCTCCTCTAAATGAGAACAGAGCAGGACTTTCTAGGATGGGAGTTTGGTATATTCTTATTTATTATGTGGGTCTCCACCCACTGAGACAGCACATTATGCCAATACGAACACATTCACATTCCATAGAAGCATGACCAGGTGGACCCTTCCCCATATCCCCCCACCAATGCCCTCTACCAGTTACCATCCCCTGTAATTTCAGCCACATACCCATAAATCCCCAGTTTAATTGTTCCTTCCTCCAGCCCTCCCCTCAGTTCCATGGATATTCCATCCCAACCTTCCTGCCCTGCTCACCCTCATATTTCAGCATCATCAACTGCACTCATGCCTCTGCACCATCATCACCACACTCTATTCCCTTTCTTTCTCCTCATTACCTATCTTTCAGACTCTAGCTCTGTGAATCCTCTTCAACAAGCTTAGGTCATATCAGTGAGGCTATACCATATTTGCACTTTATGATTTGTTTACTTCACTCAACATAAGGTCTTCAAGATTCATTCATGTTGCTGCATGTGTACATATTTCTGAGTGTGTCTCTGCTTTCAATTCTTTCAGATATATACCCAGTAGTGGGATTGCACCATCAACCCCACTCATGTCTCTGCACCATCATCACCCACTTCCACTGCCAAACCACCCCCTTCTACCTAATCATGGATTTTGCCTATATTGAGCATCAGCTCTTCTCAGTAGGCTTAGGTCATATCAGTGAGGCCAAACAAGATTTTCCCTTTAGGGTTGGCTTACTTCACTCAATATAAGATCTTCAAGATTCATTTATGTTGTTGCATGTGTCAATAATTCATTTTTTCTTACAGCTGAGTAACACTCCATTGTATGTATATAGCACATTTTGCTTATCCATTCATCTGTTGATGGGCATGTGGGAAGCTTCCAACTTTTGGCAATAGTGAATAATGTCACTATGAGCATAGGTGTCCATATATCTGTTTGTGTTTCTGCTTTCAATTCTTTCAGATATATACCCAGTAGTGGGATTGCTGGATCATATAGCAGTTGTATAATTAGTTTCCTGATGGACTGACAGAATGCCATCCACAATGGCTGCACCATTCTATATTCACACCAGCAGTGGATGTGGGTTCCCATTCCTCCACATCCTCTCCAACACTTGTAGTTCTCAGGGTTTTTTTTTAATAGCCATCAGTCTAACATGTGGAAAGTAATATCTCATTGTAGGTTTGATTTGAATTTCCCAGTACCTAGTGATGTTTAGCATCTTTTCATGTGCTTTTTAGCCACTTATATTTCCTCTTTGGAAAATGTTTATTCAAGTATTTTGCCCATTTTTAAAAAGTTTTGTCTTTTTATTTTCAAGATGAAGAATTTCTTTATATATGCTGGATATTATGCCATTATCAGATAAGTGGATACCAACTATTTTCTCCCATTGAGTAGGCTGAATTTTCAGTTTTTTGACAAACTCCTTTGAAGTTATGTTTCTTTTTAAAATTTAAATTGTTCTTTATGTTCACCCAGTCTCTTCCCTTTATTCTTTATCTCTTCAGTCATGTTTTCCTTTATAGCCTTGAATTTATTTAGGAGATTTGTTTGAATTTTTTATTTTTTCTAAATTCTGTTTTCCTCTGAAGTTTTAATTTGTTCCCTTGACTGAGCCACATCTTCCTGTTTGTTAGTATGGCCTGTGATTTATTTGCTGATGTCTTGACATCTGAATATTTTGGTTTGTTAACTCTGAAGGTGAGTTTCTCCCTCTTGTCTAGGTTTTTTTTTTTAATTTTAATTGATTGTCTTTGTGTTAATGCTCTTCTTTGACACTTGTCCAACTTCTACTTTACATTAGAGTAGAGCATTTTTAACTGTTTAAATATGTTCATGCAATTGTTACATGTCCAGAAGAAAGTATTCCTTCTCTTCCTTCTTTGGGAACCTCATTCTGCTTGTTTTTGTACAGAATTTTCTCCTCAGCTCCTATGATTTATTTATTCTTTCCCTCATCTTTTCCTTATACTTTTCAGTTCTGGCATGCTGCCTTATAGCATTTCAGACTCCTTTCTTTTTTTTGTGATGCTTTTCTACCCCCCACTTTCTTACTCATTCAGATATCCTTCCCCAGGGACCAAAACAGTCTTAATCAGGCAAAACCCATTTTGTGTTTAGGTGGTCCAGCCACCTAAGATTGACTGTGTGTGTTTGCCTCTTACCAACAGTTCTGTTGTAGTTTCAGTCTCTCTTTTTTTTACCCCTTGGATCACCTTTTTATGTTGCACTCATTGGCTGCTTTTGTTCTGCCCTGGGTTTCTGAGGACTTGGGTCCCGGTGCCTGGATATGCTGCTGTGAGTGGCTAAATAGTCTGCATCCATGTCATGAGGGACTTGGGGCATGTTGCCTTTATACCTCCCCCAAACTGCTTGGACCGGGTGAGATTGGGGATTTTGGACTTGCAGAGCTTGAATGGAAATGTCCTAGCTGACCTTGGAGATCCTTTATCTTTTTATTCAGTTAAGCATTTTTGGATTACTCCTCCAGTCTTTATTATCCTCCAGAGTTCCAATCATGTAGGATTTATCTTTTTATTAAGTGATTTTGTTGGGAGACTTTTCAGAATATCTTATATCACCATGGGGATGACATCTGCTAACTGACTTTTGACAAATGTGCTAAGTAGAAGCAGTAAAGAAAGAATAGTGTTTTCAACAAATAATCTTGTTAAAACTGTATATCCAGCAGCAGAAGAATGAAATTAGACCCTGACCGCATATTATATAAAAAATAAACTCAAAATTTATCAAGATCTTAAACATAAGAGTGAAAAGTATAAAAATATTAAATGATAACATTGGGCAAAATCTTCATGACCTGGCATAGTTATGAAAATAAAAGCATGAGATACAAAGTTTAAAAATAGATAAAATTGAATGCATTAAATCTAAAAACTATGATACATGGAAAGAAATTATGCATAAATTAAAAATACAACCTACAGAATGGGAGAAAATGCTTTCAAACCATATATCTCATATGTGTTAATATCAAGAAAATGCAAAGGATTTTTACCACATAATTAAAGGAAAAGATAACCTAATTTAAAAAATGATCAAAGTTTTTTAATAGATATTTCTTCAAAGAAAACATGCAAAAGGCCAATAAGCACACAAAAAGATGCTAAAGTTCATTAGTTCTTAGGGAAATGAAAATTAAAGCCACAATGAGATAACACTTCATAGCCACAAGGACAACTGTTATTTAAAAAGTATTTGATATTGTGCAGAGAAATTGGAACTCTATTGAACTGTTTGTAAGAATGAAAAATGATGTGGACACACAAAACAATATGGTCATTTTTCTAAAAATTAAATTGAGAATTACCATTGGAACTAGCAATCCCACTTCTGTTTATATAACCAAAAATGGCCACAAACAGATATTTATACATCACTGTTTATTGCACAATTATGCACAACATCCAAAATCTGGAAACAACTCAAATATAGATCAATGAATAATGGATAAACAAAATGTGTTGCATACACACAATGAAACATTATTTGGAAATAAGAAAATATGAAGTTATGAGGCATACTGTAACATGGAATAAACTTGAAAATGTTGTGCTCTGTGTAATAAGCCATGCACCAAAGGACAACAATTTTATTGTATCACTTATAAGAGATGACAGAAAACTGCAAATTTGCAGGGAAAGAAAACAGATCAGAGTTTATGTGGGGGAAATGTGATGGGTGAACAGGGAATGTTTAAAAAAAGAAAGGCTCAAATACTGATGGGATATTTTTAAATATAAAATATTGCATATCTATACAATAGGAATGTTGTAAAAATAAAGAAAATGTAATAAAATAAAAGAAAGAGTAGAATAGAGATTACCCTGGTTAGGCATGGATGAGGAGTTACTGCTTAGTGGATACAAAATTTCAGTTTTAGGTGATGAAAATGCCTTGTAACTGATGGTGGTGAGGGTAGAACAGCACTAGAAATTAGCACCACTGAATTGTGTTCTTAAAATGCTTAACATAGAAAATTTTATGTAATATATATAAGCTTATGAAATGTGTGTGTGAAAAAGACATTAAAATGCATGGTAGCTGTCTTGAAGAACTTCCCACTGAGAACATTAGAGTGAATTTGAGCATCAAAATAAAAATTTATTAATTTAATACATCACTACAAATGAAAAGGAATCCTTAAATCCATTGTGATAATAAAAAGAGAAGAGTGTAAAAACTCCTTTACTGAGGATTCTGAACTAATGCATATAGAATGAACAGAAAAATTCAAACTACTATATGATTGATTCAGGCAAAAAATTACTAGTAAATGATAAAATAAATTGAACTTTTGTTGTAAAGTTGTTAAGACAATCTCAAATGATCACTCTAATATTACTTTTCACAAAGCACAAATAACACCTTAAATAGATAAATCTTATTGATGCTGTCATAACCAAACTCAGCAACAAAAATGGTTCCTATAACATATGCCTGTGATATGATGAACTGAGAATGTCACATCATTATATGAGTAATGTTAATGAGGAGGCTTGGATGTTATGAGGTATGTGGGAGTTGTACATTATTATTTCATTAGTTGTCCTGGGCAAGTCTGATGATCAAGAGAGTAAGTATTAGCTGAAACGGCAGAGATTCAGGACTCAACTGTCATATGAGCAGACTGAAGATTTAAATCTTTGACAAATATATTTAATGAGTATAGTGAAAATTATAGGTTCAAATAAAAGGGGTAGAAGAGTCATGATTAGGGAAATTATAAATGATTCTAAATCTGTTATATTGGGGAAATAGATTGTCATATATTCCAAAATAGGGCCAGCCTAGGAGATGTTGATTTCCTGAGGCTGTGTGCCTTGCCAATAGTGTCTGGATTTCCACAACCCTCAGGAGTACATTTGTTTGAGGCTTTATTTACTGTTGCAGTTAGTGAGATCTGCCTGAGACCTCAGGAATTACCTCCCAAATTACTTTGAAATCTCTTTCCTGTTAATTCTTTTGCATTTAGGATTTCATCCTTTTGACTGAGGTCATTTAACAAATGCATTACCGGTTGATGCTTGGTAATAATCTTTGGTGCCAAAGAGGCTCATCCCCAGGAGTCATATCCCACCTCAAGAGAAAGGAGTTAGTTTATTTGCTGAATTTGGCTTACAAAGAAGCCACATTTGAGTAACAAGTTGATTTTCAGGAGGTAACCCTTAGGAATTAATTATAATTAGGCTGACCTTCATTTTTCAGGAATATTGTTCATAATTACAAATGTTAAGACCAAGGGCTTAGCAGATTGGCCTGTTTACTTGTTTTAGGTCCTGCCTATTTATTCAGGAGTTTTGTTTTATTTTTCCATTTTAATGAGATAGTATCAATATTCCCCAGAATGGGAGTTTAAAATTTTTTGGCTACTTTGTGGGTGTCTAGCAAGAAAACATTCATACATCATAAAGATATGTTTTAGGTGCATTTTTCCCCATGTATTCCCCCATTACGAACACCCTGTACCATTGACATACCTTTGCTATAGATCCTGAAAGAACATTCTTATAATTGTGTTCTTAACTGCAATCCTCAGTATAGAAAAGTGCCACAAATTTAATAGCTTAAAATATCACTATTCATTTTCTCACAGTTTCAGAAATCTCCAGGACTTAGCTGGTTCAACTGCTTAGAGCCTCACAAGTTTAAAACACAGATTTCTGACAACTTAGGGCCTTATCGCTCAGATCTCAGAGAAAAACACCTCTAGGATGATTCAGGTTGTTGGAAGAATTAATTTTCTTCTCATATTTTCATGTGACCCCTTTTGTCTTCATAGCCAGCAAGAGTATATGCAGTGCCCCCAAGCTTCAAATGTATGATTTTGTCTTCTGAAACATTTCTGTGTTTTCTACTTTAATGACTCATATGATTACATTGGTCCTGCCAAGTTTATCCAGGGTAATCTCCCTGTGTTAAGGCCAGGTATTTAGCAGCATTAATTATATCTGCAAAGGCTGCAACATCACATAACCATGGGGTAAAACCAGGTTTGGAGATCTGCATATGTTATTATGAGACTATCGAAATTTTAGTCAAATTTGTACACACACATATATATAAATTGTATACATATATTTGTTAAATAAAAATTATATATATATATATATTATGAATACAATTTTATTGTCCTTGGTTACATCTTTGATGGTACCTTATAAGGAAAATGCAAGTGGAAAATATAATTAAAATTTGCAATGTATTATATGATTTTATTTTATTATAATAAAGCATGTATTCTACTTCAGATATACCACATTTAAAATGTATTTTCTTATTCATACCAGTCTTGGGAAATGTAAGTACTTCATGGCATATGTCAGAGCTTGGGAAAAGGATTTACTGTCACCTCTTTCCTATATTGAGTGCCAGATATCAGTCAACAGTCTATATGGCCAATACAGATGTGGTCAAAGTGTACCTGATATCCCAAGAGTGGATAGGCTATGGGGATTTGATCCACCAAAATACAATGTGCAATCCTCTAATATATGCTCAATTTAAGAGGTTTTAAGTATATTTAATGCAAGCAAGGTTTTTATCCCATGAACTGAAACTAGACTCTATCAATAAATATGTTATAAGTTGACTGTAAACGTGTGAATCAAAGAATGGTAGAATGAATTAGTGATAACTCTCTGACCCTGCATATTTTATCCCCAATATTCATGCCTTCTTTTCCTCCACAGTTGTGAATTTTAAGCCTTCCTTAAAGGTCCACTTGCCACCTCACTTCCACTCAATTATTCTAGACTTCTTTATTGCTCTCCCAATGCCACCCTGTATCCTTTATGACAGCCATCCCTCCATGATTCATATACCTGAAATATCCAACCTCTGAACTTCCATCACCTCCACAACCTTCCTCCTCTATGCCTTCCTTCTCTTCTACCCTATAACAACTTCCCTGTTCTAATGATCTCAGCCTATTTATTGTGATTTCTGTGCTCCTTGCCTCAAAGCCCCAACCCTTGTCCATAGGGCATCCTCAGGTACCATATGACCTAAATACACACCCGTGCAACTATGAACACAATATGATGAAGCTGTTCTTTCTCCTGGAGCATTTAGCTCTGTGATGCCAACTCCCTTCCCCACATCCATTTATTGCCCTTTGCATATTTTGCATCCCTTTTTCATTGTCCTTCATAGCCTCCATCTCCTTTTTCCACCCTATATCCCTCCCTTGAGAAACTAAGTACCCTGGTCTTCTTCATATTCCACTCATTATTGCTTTTCTTCCAACCATGTTCTTTAACTTCTCATAGCTATTAAATCTCTTGTGTCTCTTATGCATACCTGCCCTTTACTATGCCTTTTACCTTCTTTATTTTCTCTTTCCCTGCATTCTTTATCCTCTTGTGCCCCAGAATCTCCACCCATGTATTATTCCTATGTACCCTTTCCCTGTGCACTTTTTTTTACCCTGCTCTACCACATACCGAAGAAAAGTCACTCCCCTAAATGTTCCAACTTTCCCACCGTGAAACATTGACCTATAGTTTCATAACTCACATGCTGTATATGGAAAATGTTTTTGTTGGTGATTGCAGGCTTGGGAAGATCACAAATATGGAATAGGCACCACCTGGCTTCCAGAGGTCTGGAGATACCACTACTTTTCCATACATAAGCATGTTACTGAGATACTCATCCACATGGTAACTGTGTGAGTATGATTTTATGAATGTGAGTGTGACTGTTGTAGATGTTCAGGAACTAGGTCTGTGAAAATGGTGCCACAGATGAGAAAAGATGAGAAAGAAACAAGAGATAGCTGGGGACAGGGGACCCTCCATCCAAGGGGAGGAGAGTGCCACTGCATAAAACATCACGGCTTTTATTTAGTTTTAGAACAAAGAAAATAGGTGTGCGCATGTGCAAAAGTAACAGATATGTGATGGGTTGCACATTACTAAAGTCAGGAAATCTTTAGGGTTAATGGTTCAGTTACATTACTGCATGTAACAGATCTTGTTAATCATTATCTGACATACATCAGATATACTCTTTGAAACACAGAATGCTTCACCACCAGGCACATACCAGCTCTTATTTTAGTGCCTTGAGACTAGAAATGCCTGTTCCATACATACCAAGGTGGCCTGCTTTCTGTTATGAATCATGGCCTTTAATTGAACTCCTTCATTTCCTCCTTTTTTATTAATTATTTTTTTTAAGTGAAGATCATAGGAACCATTATATAAGATGATACAAGGTGACCTCTTGTCACACTTGTCTTCTTCCATAGGCTCTTGTGACTGTGCCTGTCTTAGGTTGTCCTCCTCTGAGAATCTTACCCATCATTGGCCACCAGTCAAGCTTTTGAGCTCTTACACGGAAGGCAATTTCATTTATATTTTATACTTCTTCATGTTCCTTATGTGTATGCTTTCATGTAGATAATTATTAGTAAAATCATGGGGTTATTAGTATACTATTTTATACCACAAATAATGTAAAATTAGTTTTTCAAGGCTAAGTTTCTTAACATAAATGCACTTTATCTGATTTAATTTTTCATTTTTTCTATGAATATATGTTATTACTCTACCCTTGAAAATACAAACTATTAAAATGCATACAACAATAATTCTTAATCCAATCCAAAATATTTGAACTGTTTTTTGTTTCCACCAGTGAAACAGATTGACAGTATTTAAATTTTTATACAATTCATTTCAAAATTCTGCACCAGGGGTTTCTTTCAATTCATTTTGAGACATGTTCAATGCTTTCTTTTCAATTCTAACATATCTATGGAAACATTATGCTTATATCCAATCAAATGGTTTTTTACATCTTCCCAATCATGCTCACTATTATTATAAGGCAAAGAAGTAATAAAAAAGAACTTTCATTCCAATCACATTTAAGAGCTCTTAACAAGTTTAAATTATAGATTTGATTACCCAAATGTATAATAGTTGTTTCAAGATCATTCATACAAATATTCAGTTCCATACCAATGTGAGACTGGCTATGCCACATCTCACTTGCATTTTTATGCCAGTCCTTAACATATTGCTGAGTCTGGACCCCTTGATGCAGGGCTGTGCCAGTGATGGCTGTGGCAGTTATGATGTCAATCAGTCCCCAAATTCCTGCATTAAAAGTCCAATCAGTCTTTTAGTTCTTTTTAAATAAAGGTCGAGGAAGTGCCACAGCAACTGGGATTCTGGAGACTGGTGCCAATTTCTGGTTATCTGAACCAGTAACCATAGTCCTTTCCTTCTTCTTACTATAAAAAGAGTCTGATTTTCCTGCAGATATGAATTCTTAAGACATGTAAATAAAGAGCAATTGGAGCAACTAATGTTCCTTTCACCAAAAGTTAATTTTCCAATTATGAAAACTATAGGATCTTGTACATATATGGTAAGACATTGAGTTAATTTTCTTTTTAAACTGGTAATATTAGTTTTATTGCCTTGCCATTCAAAAATTGGCCCAGTTCCAAAAAATAATTTCCACAAATAATTTTGAATTTTGTTAAGTTTAGCATCCCATGGTTGTGGGATAAATCTTCCTTGATTTATCCAATTTATTGAGCTGTTTGTAAATGCTGTATTACCAAAATTCCAGAAATAAGGATTACTGTCATTAGTGGTTATGGTTGAATTGTTAGTGAACAAAGATATGGTTGTGTTTTTAATGGGCTTCAGTATTCCTATAAGAGCCCAATCCTTTACAATTCCATAGAAACCATTAAACAACACAACCTCTGTAAAACCATGACATACATGCCCTTTGTCATTTAGTAATCTATTTTGAGAGAAACATGTAAGATTTACCATATTTTCTGATTTATATGGCAAAGAAGGGAAAATGAGAATATAAATTCGAGTTTGATTTTTCTCTGTTAAAACTACAGTATGATTTTGAGATTGCATGCATGTAAAGCCATGTCCAATACAAAGAGGGCAGTCCATAAAAGGTAAAGTTAAATTTTCTATGAATTTCCATTCTTTTTTTGGCTTTAAGCCATAAGTCTACAGGTCCCAGAAAATGGTGATATTGATTAAGATAAATTGGTAAGACTCATCGGCCCAAGTTAACAGCTCTAAAAGTGGTGGGTTGGTAATGTATGCCCAATACGTATAATTATGATATGGTATATTACCTTGACCTAATACTTTACCTATAATTAATCCAATGTGAAACCGCCAAGTCCATAGTTTAAATTTTGGCAACATCTTCAACTCTAGGCTTGATTCTTCTGGATGGGATCCACTGCTGTTCTCCTGTTTCTGTAATGATAAGAGCAAAACCTTGGTCCCAGATTTCTACCCCTCCTTTTTCCCATTTATTGGTTGTTTCATTTTTCCAATATATTGTTTGTCCACATTTTTCATTTTCATTCTTTTTATTAATATTCTATTGTCTTTCTGCTACTCTGGTATTAGAAATTTTTTGTCTATTAAGAAAATTTAAGGTAAGCAATGCTTTAGATAATTGTCTTCAGCAGATTTTCCTCCATCTCTCCCTTTTTGTTTTTGCAACATTAATTTTAGTAAGTGATTGATTTTCTTTTTACAATTGCTTGCACTTGGGGTTATTTGTTTGGGTAAGAGAATGTTGGAGATGTTCATAGTGTTGTGTTAAAAGTGTTTTAGAAAAGGCTGCAATGAGGTTAAGTACATGCTTGTGGGAAGGCAGAATGAGTAAGGCATAAAGGCTTAAAGACATAATATTGACACACAGTGGGTGTATTGAACATTTCTTGTGGCAGCACCTTTTATTGATATTTAGTTAATGTATTTTTGTTAATAATTGAAGGAATATAAAATAAGTGAAGGTTTTTTATAAACTGGGGTTTAACTGTTATATGCCGATCTTTTATAATATGTATACATACATTCACATGCTTAACAAACCATGAGGCACACTGCTATACTTGGCTTATTGCTGGCTAGAGTCTGGATAGATACAAGATGAATGTTAATATGTATAATTAGTTTAATAAGCTTATACTAACAATTAGAGTGAGAAACATGAATAACATAATCAATTAAAATATAATATTGAACAAAGTTACAGAATGACAGATAAATAGAGCAGTTTTGTATATATACTTACCAATATTTAGCTTTTTGCTGGGAAGTATTGAATTAGCAACTGATACTAGAGTTTTGGTTGACTGTGTTTAGGATTAATGAATTTGATACTATAGATGTGAAATTGTGAGCATTTTGCTAATTTCTGAGGAAGGGGCCAGCCTCCCCAGGAAGGAACACAACACTCCTTGGGCAGTATATTTTAAGGTTTATGCATCAGTTTCTGGGAGAGTTGCCAGCTCCACCAGGGAGGAATACAACACCTTTTGAAATGTACTTTTTCTTTTTAAATTTGTTACAAAACATCCTTGATGTGCTTACTATTTTAGTTTCCTTTATTTTTCCTGAAAAATGTTAAGATTTACATATACATATAATAAAATATATTTTTGTGTAACGTACAGGTTATTAAATTACTTAAGTATGCAATGTAGTGCATTAAAGTTTTGATTAGTATTTAAGTATGTTATTTAGAATTCATAACTACAGTAGATTATATAACAAAAATAATAATAAGACTTTTAACCAGCAGACATCCAATAAATAAACTTTTATTTTTTATGTGTTTTAGATTCTTAGTGGCCTGATTAGAATGACCTTAATTTCTTTATTTTGTACAGTTTGAGGCATAGGTAAAAACAAATTATTATTTCCTATTTGGGCTTTGGGGCAATACATTAACTTGTCATTTTAATACCTGTGTTGGTTTTGTTGTTAACGTTATTATTAGAATTTGGGGCTGTAGCTAACAATGTTGAATATAAATTTGATTTATTCTTGGTTATTTTACAGAAAGGGGAATGTGGGCTGGCTTGACTTGTTTAAGAAGATTATTTTTTTTTAACAAACTGGTAATATTTGGCAGTGCTGCATATTGCAGTAGTGTTATTTTAATTTGCTTTAATTTATTGTTATGCACTATCCCTGGCAGCCCTTAATGGCTGCTTTCTTTTTGTAGTTTTAGACTTGCTTTTTTTTTTTTTTAGCAGAGGTGGGGTAAATCAGATAAACTTAAGTTAAAGCATCTGCCTTTTGATTTTTTGGCAGAGAAGTAGTTTTTGTGACACATATTATTATTATATTTTAAATAATTAAAATTATGATTAATAACATTGTACTTTTATTTAATATTATACTGAAACATTATCAAATTTTCAGGAATTTTATACACTTTTAAAGTATTCATATGAACTTTTTATTCATACAACTTTAATTGTCATAAGATTAGAAAATTTCTTTTAATTGTAAAACAATTTTAAATACTTCATTCAACTTATAATATATCACATGAACTTAACTATTTTTAGTATTTTATCTTTTTCTAAGTAACAGAGGAAATTATTTGTAAAAGTTTGAAATAAAAAGCTACTTTTTGAAAAAGCAGACTTGAACATTATGTTCTTTTAAAAGCAATAAAACTTGTTTCTTCAAGGAAATGATAAGCTTAAAGTATAAGAAGCTATTTTGATAAAACAGACTTTCTTTTTTGCATACTGATTATTCAGGAGAAAAACTCTGTGTAAACTTTTCCTAAAACAAATTAATGACTTGAGAAACTTTGAGAAAGAATAAAACTTTAACTTTATTTTAATAACTAGGCATTTTATCTTAGGTTAAAATTACTTTCTTTTCCTTAATAATTAAAGCACATTCTATATACCTTCCATACTTGTTACCCCAATGATTTTTGGAAACTGTTTCCAAGCAAACTTCTGACAACATACAATTACCATCAACTTTAAACAAACTTGTTAGAATAATGATTTGATTTGATTATAACTATTTTTATTATTTTAAATTAATCCCCATATTTAGTTATTAATATAAGCACTTATTTAATTTTGGCCATTTGAATAGAGCTTTTATAATAATTTTCATTTATCAATTTAATATTACCATCTGGACATTTCAAAATATACAGACACTGAACAAACAGACAAACACAAAACAAGTTACAACACATCAATAGAAACATACATCTTTGATTTTACTGCTTTTGAGAATTTTTCTGGAAAATGCATTGCTAAGTTTTCTTACATTCCGGTAGTTTAATTTTATTAGCCTCTATCATCCCACAACCTTATCATTATGTAGGGAGTAGGACGTTTACAAAGTTTCTGCTGGAATTTTTTCCTTATTTTAGTTATCTCTTTGGCAGAATAGTGATGCCCCTGCAACTAATGCTAGATCCTTCTAATATTAATCTTACTAATTTTTTTTAATAGTCCCTTTTGCTCCTGAACTGGTTAGACAGACTTTATTTTGTTTCTCAAGTATTAATTTTTTTGATATTGGCAAAGTCCAGGCCAGCACTTCTCTAGGTGGTGGCAAATAAGTTTGCCCAGAATTTGCGGGGGCAAAATTAACATTAATCCATTGTGAATTTTGAATAGGTGGTGCTGTTGGAAAGGGCGGCTTTTTACAATATTTTTGATAATGACCAGTCTTTCCACAGTTAAAACAAGTTCTGCAACCTGAAAGAAGCTGCAAAGCTTCAGGATCACCTGCTTTACTTGCTTGTGCTATGCTTTTCATGAGTGTGGTCTGTGGTAAAGGAATTTTCACAGATGCTTTAGGAGAATCTAAAGACAGCTCAAAAAAAAAGGGGGTTTAGGAAACCTGACTGAGGGTTAAATGCTGGGGTAAATGCCAGGTTAAGGGAAGTCTCCTTAGGCACATCAACATCTGCAGCTGGAACTAAAGGGTTAATATCAACAGCTGGAGCTAAAGGGTTATTAATAGCTTGAAAAGTGCCTTAGTGACCCCTTGTGGTAGCCATGGCAACACAAGCCTCTGTATGAGGCTATGGATGGTCACTTTCAGAACATTCTTTGTCATACAAATGTAAATCAGCCTCAAGCTGATCAGGGACAGAATCCTCAGTCTCTGCATTTTTGGAGGGCTTACTAGATTCTGTTTGAAGAGGCTCAAGGGCCAGAGGAATAAGATTGCAATGAGAACAAACATAAAAAGGAATGGACTCTCCCTTCTGAAATGCTCACTGTAAGGCTTTTATCACTAATTTCCATTATTTCAGATTTAAAATATTCTGCCCTTGCAGCTGAAACCAATAACACTGTTTCTGTACAAGAGAAAAAAGTTCCTTAAAAGCAGAGGATTTCATAGTTACACTAGTGCTTTTTAATAAAGTTTTTAACACTCCAGAGTACTTTTTAAAGTTTGACTGCTGATTCCCCATTTCCCTGGTTATCCCAAGGATGTAACTGTAACTTACCTCTTTTTTTTTTTTTTTTTTTAACTGCTCATCAGTAACTCCTTGTTCTGCTGTGCACTGACTGAAAGCAAAGTTGCATTTTCAGGTCCCTATTTGGGTGCCAAATGTAGATGTTCAAGAACTAGGTCTGTGAAAACAGTGCCACAGATGAGAAAAGATGAGAAAGAAACAGATAACTGGGGTCAGGAGACACTCCATCCAAGGGGAAGAGAGTGCCACTGTATAAAACATTGTGGCTTTTATTTAGCTTTCGAACAAAGAAAATAGGTGTGCGCATGTGCAAAGGTAATAGATACGTGATGGGTTACATGTTACTAAAGTCAGCAAATCTTTAGGGTTAATGGTTCAATTCTCCTTACATTTGTGCACATAACAGACCTTTTTAATCATTATATGACATATACCAGATACACTCTTTGAAGCACAGAATGCTTCTCCACCAGGCTCATACTAGCTCTTATTTTAGTGTCTTGAGACTAAAGATCCCTGTCCCATACATACCAAGGTGGCCTGCTTGCTGTTATGAATCATAGCCTTTAATTGAACTCCTTCAACTGTGTGAATTTTTATGTGAGTGTGTAAGGTTGTGAGGGTATTTTTATGTGGTGTGGTCATGAGTGTGTAACTGAGATTGTGGGAGTGTCAGTGTGAAGATGTTTAAGTGAGTAGATATGATTTGGGAGTTTGAGTGAGCATGCATGTGTGTGTCTGCATCTGTGTGAAAAGTGTAAATTTTGTTTTTGTGTGTGTTTGTAAAGTATGGGATGTCCATCAGGTTATAATTCTTGACCTATAAAATGGGACAGAAGGATTGAATAGGGGAGAGGATCAAATTGTTTTTTGGTGACAACAAATGATTGGTTGGTATGCTTACATCTTAGGTTTCTTCATTATTAACAACATCAATGAATTCTTATAATTGAAAATTATCCAAAAACCTAATGGAGTTTGAGTAGGGAGCATTGACTTATCTGTCAAAAAATGTTAGGATCTGCCTTTTAAAAATCTGATCCTGGCTGTTTTATTTCTGCAGAAATCTTTTATAAACTTTTCTATGTTTTCTATTGATGTGGTTCTAATTATCTATTACTGCTGGGGTACCATATTAGGAAAATATATTTTCCTAAAACTTTCCATGTTAATTGACATTGTCTTGTGCAAATAAATCCAGTGATTTCTAATGTAAATTATTAAAGGCGTGTTCTTTCTTTTTCTTATACCTCTTTGAAAATCCTTTCCAGTTACTTTTTCTGATTCCATATCTGCTCATAAATTAAATGATGTTACAGCTAAATAGTATGAAGAGGAGGGAAGAACTCACTTTGCGGTATAAAGTTTCTAAGGGAAGCAGAGAATAAAGTGATTTGCTACCTGTCCCACACGGCTCAGATATGAACAATTTCTGTTTCTCTTCATATGCATCCCTGTTTGTCTCCAGACAAGAAAGAGCCTAGTGCAAATGCTCCAATGGTCTCTTATGAGATCCTGACTAGAAACTTGTAATTGTTTTTTGTAATTAACAACTGTGAAATGTTTTCAGAAATATTCTCAGCTCCTCATGACTGCACTCTCATGATATATGTGAAATTATAATTATTCTGTTGGGAGGTGAGGTCACAAATCACAAAACCCTATTTCAGGATCTTATTTCCTCTCTCCCACACACATATTTGTAATCATGACCACCTCACTGGGACCAGAGTATTGGGAGTTTGAAGGAGTTGGGTACATATTTCCTATATCAATGGGAAAGGCAAAATCATAAGAGAAAGAGGCATATCAAAAATCAGGATGAGTGATAATATTATATAAAGGAATTCTTCAGGGTTTGAAACTGTTCCAGTACCAAAGACACACAGATTAGAAGAATAATTCCTGAGGCATGAGCTAAGCTAGTAAAGAAAAATGGGGTTCTGGATCCAACACCAATCCCTGATGTTTCCTAATGTAATTTGGTTAATTCTTCATTGATGGTAATTGTTAGTGTTTAATCCGGGTGATAATGAAATCTCTGATTTTTAGGATGATTAAGGACTGCAGTTCTGAAATTAATATGATGTTTAGTTAGTCTACAATAAGGAAATAATAGAGAAAATTTTCAGGATTGATATAGGTGTGCATATAATACCTCCAGGTTTGTAATAAAGAACAGGACAAATAACAGGAATCATCCAATCCTGTGCATAAATTGTGTATCTGAATGGCAGCTGATGGAAGAGAAATGTTTTCTTTAAGTCTGGAGGTATGAATTGCTTCATGGAGACTGTAAATATGTCTTTACTGAAAACATCTGTGGTCTGTTGATTGTGGTGAGGCTGCTTTGTCCTTTGATGTTAGGGAAGAAGTATTTAAGGATAATGTAACTTTATTAATATGTCTTTCAGACAGTGTCTGTCTGGCTCAAATGTATCTTTCAATATTTTCTATCATTTAAAAACATTATCAAACATAAGTTTTACTTTTTCTATTTATACAATGCAAAAGATTTCACACTTTACAGATTCTGTTTTTCATAAGGCTTGTATTTTATATCTATCTCAATGTCACTTTATTGCTAACACAATTTAGGTATTACTAGATAAATATATGATCCAAAGTTATATTTAGTTTTATCTCCATAGTATTTTAATCATGCTTTAGTGTTTCATGTCCCTTATTTTAGACCATGACCTAATGTTGTTAAATAAGTCCAGTGAGAGATGTCATTATAATTTTGTTCCTGGAATAAAAGTAATGGAATCTTTCTGTTGCCATCCCAATAGAGAATTTATCTTGCGTTACTAAATCCATCTTGTCACAGGTTTAAGTAGTGATATGCTGCAATCAGGGCATCTACATTTTACTGTGATCTATAAACCTTATTCATAATTAATTTTGGACTATCAAATAACTTTTACACATACCTGGAAAATTTTAAAATAAAATTCCATCAATCTAAAATAAAATGACAGGGTGTAAGATCAAAACATATATAAATTATTTGAATAATATGTCTAAGTATCTTCCTTAGTATTGCATGTGTGGTTAAAGCTAACTAGAGTGTAAATTTTGACAAGTCATTTAGTTTCTCTGTGCCTAAATTATTCTCATCTTCATGATTAAAATGTAAGTGCTTGCCTCATGGATTTGTGAAGAGTATAGAAGTTATCATATGTACAGATTTGTTAGCAGTGGCTCATACATGGTAATTTCTCTTTAAAGACTATATAGTCAATGCTTAGAAATCTCTTAATGAAGGAAAAAATAATATGTCTTTAAGTGCAATCTAACGGTAAGTGGAGAATTTTCTATTTTGGTTGCTGTAATAAATGTAGCTTATGCCTTATTTTCCCAATGCAGTGTCTTCTGGATCTGAAATAATCAGTCACAGATAAGTGACAGAATGGCCTCCAGGTATTTGGTAATAGGAATGATCTTCTTATCACATACCACATTTAGTATCCTCTAGAATTTCTCTCTTCTTTACCATTATATCTTCCTTTCTTTCACTGGGTGAAGATTAAGGTCCATAGATTTGGTTCTCAAGCACCTCACAGTAGCCAACTCCTTTGTCCTTCTTGCTAAAGGAATACCACAAACGATGACAGCATTTGGTTTGAAACATTTGTTCAATGATTTTGTATGCAATGTTGTTTTCTATCTTCACAGAGTGGGCAGGTGCATGTCCATTGGAACCACCTGTCTCTTGAGTCTCTTCCTGGCCATCATGATCAGTTCCAGAAATGCCAGGTGGGCAGAGTTGAAATTAAAAGCCCCAAAGTATATTGGCTTATCCATTTTCCTGTGCTGGATCATCTATATGCTGGTAAATATTATTTTTCCTTTGTATGACTGGCAATCAGAGCACCAAAAATATCACAAACAAAAAAGATTTTGGATACTGTTCTTCTGCACGTCATGATAAAAATCTCAGACTCATTCAATGAAGAGTTTTTTATTATTCCCTGATATTTTATGTTTTGGGCTCATGCTCTTGGCCAATAGCTCCATCATTTACATGTTGTACAGGCGCAAGCAGAGGGTCCAATATATTCATAGGAACAATGCCTTCCACAGATCCTCCCCTGAGTCCAGAGCTACTCAAACCATCATTGTACTGGTGAGCATGTTTTTATCTTTTTATACCCTTTATTCAATATTTCATGTTTTTATTGGTCTTTTTAGTAATCCTGGTTGGTGGTTGGTAAACACCTCTGCACTAATCACTTCATGTTTTCCAACTCTCATTCCATTTGTTCCCATGTGTCATGACCCCACTGTTTTCAGGCACCACTCTACACAGTAAGGCATACAGAATCCTCCCATCTTATTGGAAATGTGTAAATGTTTGTTTCTGCACAATGTTCTGTTATTAGTTATACTTAGACTAGTTATTCTTAGACTATTGTGAGAATTGTTATGAAAAGTCATAATTCAAGTGCAGATAAAAGACAGCCTGAGCTGCTTTTGCCACAAGAATAAACAATAAATGAAAACAACAATTCAAAATGAAATATTATGCAATTATCATGTAAGTACATCTTAGAGTATGCAGTTTTCTACCTGGTATGGTATATTTTTCCAAAAGTTCACTGCACATGAAATTGTTGCAAAAGTTACATGATAAGGGAAGAGTGTGTGAGGTGGTGATTCAAAATACTTAAAAGAAAATATCCCCAGGGAAGCGGCTGTGGCTCAATCAGTAGGGCTCCCGTTTACCATATGTGAGGCCCCGGGTTCGGTTCCCGGGGCCTCCTGGTGAAGGCAAGCCTGCCCGCACGGCGTGGTTGGCTGAACCAGCGAGCACAAGCAGCAAGGGGGGGAAAAATGAATAAATAAAAATTTAAAAAAAAATCTTTAAAAAAAAAAAAAAAAGAAAAAAAAGAAAATATCCCCAAAGAATAATGAAGTAGCATGGTGCAAAGATGAAACACAGATTCAGAATTAGAGAGTAGAATCATTGGGTTCAAGATAGGATATTGGTATCTTATGTTTAGAGAGACGATAGTCATTTGAAATATGATACTAAAAAGAGAGATTGGTATATTTAAAATATCATAGTGTAGAAATGCCCATATAGAACTGAAACAGATCAAATAAGAATATGAAAAATGTGTTGTTGTTTTTTTGGCTGTTTTTTAAGAGATCAGATGAATTTGACAATTTGAAAAACTTGGGTTATATGGTATAAAATCGCATGGATTTGTGAACTATAGGTGGAATTTTGTGTGCTTTCTTTTTGGTATTATGTGAACTTTCTTTTTGGGCATTTTGGCAAGAAAGTGTTTGGGGGAAACTCTCATTTCTTTAAGTCAAGGGCAGAAGACTTTGGTGGAGCCTTTCTTCAACCTTGGAGCAGTAGAGAAATAGCCATTTCAAAGAAGAAAAGCATGTATCCACTTTTTTAAAAAATAAAGTGTAATTAATACTTTATGGGATTCTAAAATATTATAATGAACATTACATGTATAAGAATGTAAATTCTTATACATTTCTCTATATTTATATCATAAAGCAAATGTAAAGTGTTAAAGTCATAAAAATTTTAAGCAATAGAATCAGTTTGTCTTAATGGATGTACATTGAATATTATGCCAAAAATAAACTCATATTTAGCTCCCCCAAACCACTTATAACTATATATATACACATATAAAAATATATTTCCATTTTCATGTACATATATTTGTGCATATATATTCAACCAGACTTTGTTTGTTATGCAATAATACTGGAAAAGTATAAATTGAGAAATTAAAATAACAACAGCAAATTTTGTTTAACTTTAAAGTGTATTTTTGCTGATGATTTATATCACTATGCTCGTTATTTTATTAGTTAAAATTATAAGTACGTGTATGTGTATATATTGAAATAATTAACTGATATAATGAGAAACTATTTTTGATTTTTCTTATATTTTTACCATGCTAATTGTTTAATTGATTAAAATGATATGATTATATGAAATGTAATGAAAATGAAGTGAAAACTTTTCTACTTTAATTCTTATGTATTAGTAAAATCTCTTTAAAAATATCCAATTGAATATATGCAAACATTGTTTGATATTAATAGGAGCAGTAATATATTTATGATTACTATAATCATGTATGTATTTGAGATTGTATGTAACAACTTGCTGCATACACTTAATTACATTACACTTAGTCGGTTTTCTTATTCTCTGTATTTTCTTCTGCTTATTTTGTTTTTATAATTCTACATTTTGCCACTTTGGAGGTTGCATACTCAGTATCTCTTAGCTTATAACCTAGAAAATAAAACATAACTTAAAAATTAATCACAGGGTAAAGTTATCCAATATGTTCAAGTGCCTCCCTGAAAATATAAAGATATTGCAACACTAATCTACAGGCATAATTTATTTTATTGTACTTTGCTTTATTGCATTTAGATATTGCTTTTTTTTTTTTTTTTTTTTTACAAATTGAAGGTTAGTAGCAACCCTGCATTGGGCAAGTCTATCAGCACCATTTTTCCAAAAGCATGTTGTTGTTTCTTGTCTCTGTGTCATATTTTGTTAATTATACTAATATTTCAAACATTTACTTTATTATTATATCTGTTAGGTAACCTGTGATTTTTTATACTACTATTGCAGTTGTTTTGGGGAGCATGATGCCTACATAAGATGTCAAACTTAATCGATAAATGTTGTATGTGATCACACTGCTCCATTGAACAATCATTCCCAAATCTCTCTCCCTCTCCTCAGGCCTCCCTATTCCCTGATAGACAACTATATTGAAATTAAGCCAATTAATAACCCTGTATAGGCCTCTATGTGTTCAAATGAAGAGTTCTACATCTCTTCCTTTAAATCAAACCAAGAAATTATTAAGCTTAGTGAGGAAGGCATGTAGAAAGCTGAGATAGGCCAAAAAAGTTGGCTTCTTGTGCCAATAGTTAGCCAAGTTGTGAAAGTAAAGGAAAAGTTCTTGAAGGAAATTAAAAGTGCTACTCCAATAGGCACACAAATGATAAGAAAGCAAAAAGTCATATTGCTATAGTGGAGAAAGTTGTAGTGATCAAGCCAGCCACAACATTCCATTGAAGTCCAAGTCTAATCTAGAGCAAGACCCAGCTCTCTGCAAGTCTATGAATGCTGAAAGGAAGGAGAAAGCTACAAAGGAAAAATTTTAAGGTAGCAGAGCCCATTGCATGAGATATAAGGAAAGGAGACACTTACAAAACATAAAAGTGCAAGATGAATCAGCAAGTGCTGATATAAATGTTGCAGAAAGTTGGCTGGAAGATGTAGCTAAGTGTAGATGGAAGGATCTACACTAAACAGCAAATTTGTGCTGTAGGTGAAACAACCATCTATTGGAAGAAGATTCCATCAAGGACTTTCATAGCCAAAGAAGAGAAGTCAATTTGATTTGACTTCAAGTCTTGAAAGGACTGGCTGGCCTTAATGTTAGGGGAAAATACAGCTGCTGACTTTAAGTTGAAGCCAATGCTCATTTACCATTCTGAAAATCTTAAGAATTATGGTAAAACTCCTCTCCCTGTGCCCTGTAAATGGAATAACAAAGCCTGGCTGACAGCACATCTATTTACAACAGGATTTGCTGAATATTTTAAGCCCATTGTTGAGACCTATTGCTCAGAATATAATAATATCACAGCTCATTGAAAATTTACCTGTTCACCCAAGAGTGCTGATGAATACGTGCAATGAAATTCATGACTGTTGCCAACACATCCATTCTGCAACCCATGTATCAAGGAATTCATTTTGATATTCAAGTCTTGTCATTGAAGAAATAGATTTTGTAAGACTATAGCTGCCATAGGTATTGATTCCTCATGTGGATCTGTGAAAAGTAATTTGAAAACCTTCTGGAAAGGATTGCTCTTTTTGGATGCCATGAAGAACAATCATGATATCGTGATATCATGTTGATATCAAAATATCAACATCAAAAGGAGTTTGGAAGAATTTGATTCCAACTTTCATGGATGACTTTCAGGCATTGAAGATTTCAAGGAAGGAAGTCACTGCAGATGTGGAAATAGCAAGATAATTAGAATTAGAAGTGGAACCTGAAGATGTAAATTAATTGTTGCAATTTCATTTTAAAACTTTAATGAATAAGGATTTGCTTCTTATGGATGAGGAAGGAAAAAGGTTTCTTGAGATAGGCTCTTAGCCTGGAGAAGATGTTGTGAACATTGTTGAAATGACAACATGGGATTTAGAAGATTTACATCAAAATAATTGAAAAAGTAGCAATGGGGTTTGAGAGGATTGACTCCAATTTTAAAATAATTTCTATTGTATGTAAAATGATTTCAGATAGCATGGCATGTTACATAGTAATCCTTTCTGAAAAAAGTTAATATGGCAAAATTAATTGTCTTATTTTAAGAAATTGCCACAGCCAGTATAAACTTCAGCAAACACCACCCTTATCAGTCAGCAGTCATTAACATATAGTAAGGACTCTCTACCAGCAAAAAGATTATGACCTATTGAAGGATCAGAAGATTCTTAGCCTTTGATTTTTAGCAATAACACGTTTTTAAATTAAGGTATGTACATTTTTTAGACATAATGTTATTGCACACTTTATAAACTATAGTATAGAATGAATATAATTTATATACCCTGGTAATAAAAAAAATTGTGTGATCACTATATTGTGATATTCATTTTATTGTGGTCGTCTGTAATCAAACCTGCAAAATCTCTAAGTCTTGCCTGTACTAACCTTCTACCATCTTTTTACATTGTTTATATGTATTTAAGACTATTTATAAGATGCATGTACTGATATTACATGAAGAGCTCAATGAACTTTCAAAACCTGAGCATGCAACTTGTATTAGTCTGCCAATGGGGTACCAATGCAAATTATCAGAAATTTGTTGGTTTTTATAAAGGGTATTTATTTGGGGTTAAAGCTTACAGTTACAAGGCCCTAAAGAGCTCAACCCAAGTTTGTTTTTTCATGAAAGTCAGTTGCCAAGCAGTGACCAAGATGGTCACTGATCTCTGCAAGGGTTCAGCCTTCTCCCCTGGGCTTCCTATCTCTCAGCTGCAGGCTGGCATAAGGTTTGTCTCTCATGTCTTCCACTTTCTCCTGGCATAAAGCTCATTTCTTTCTGGGCCCTCTCTATCAGTCTCAGCTATATGGGTCCCTCCCCAATGTCAGCTGCAAACTATCAGGAGAATGGCTCATCTCTCCCTGGGGCCCTAGGATAAGCTATGACAGAGCTCTCTCTCTCCCCAACTTGTCTTTTTGTGTCCATTTATATAGGCCCACCAGAGGGGGAAGGGACTCAACTTGAGCCAAGCCTTACTCACATGATAGAATCAAAGCCCTGACCTTAACAGGTAATCAAGGGCCCCTCAACTGAATCTAATATAATCAAAGGTATCATCATGTCATAATATATTGTGTCAGGGAGTGGAGATGCACACAGTGAGTGGGAAGGAGATGGACTCCCATCTTTGGGAGGACCGATTCACCCAGAAGCAGACAGGTGGGTGTCTCTTAGGAGCAAGGGTGGATCCTAATAGGGGAGGATACTCAGCATGTCAAGACCTCTTGTTGCATGTAACTATGAATCTGGTCATCCAATGAGTCAAGACAGGCGAGTGGCATGTGCCCCAGGGGGATGGGGAGGAAGGAACAGAAAAGATCAAACAGGGGGTATTTAGTGGTCATGGGAAATGTTTTTCATTACCTTACAATAATGGACACAGGACATGGTAAATATCATCAAAAATTATTAAACTGTACCATCTAAATTGAAAACTATACTGTAAACCATTGACAATGTTTAGTAGCTATGTTTCACTATCTGTATAACAGTTATAACAATGCTACCATCCACATAAAAAAAGTTTTAATATGGGGTGAGGAAAGGGGAAAGAGGTTGGGTATATGAGAGTCTCTAGTATTCTGTGTGTGACTTTGCTGTAATCTAAAACTTCTTTGAAAATTAAATGAAAATTTCAGAGACACTGAGGAGTGAGAGGGGGAAGGTGCCATGGTATAGACTGGACAACCGGTAATGCAGTGATAAACAGAAAAAAAAATAATAATAATACATTTTCATTTTTTATTTTTTTCCCATTTTTTGAATGTCCCAATCCTTTAATTTTATTTTATTTTTAGTTTTTTTTTCTGAGTTTCCATTTATTTTATCTATTACATTTAAGCTTATCATTATTTCATTTTCCTATTAATTGTATTTGGCTATTATATGGACTTCATTTCAAGGAAGGTTTATATCACAAAAGGGATTCAACAGGGGCAGCAGAGGACCATTGGTGGGGGTTGTCTGGGATGGGGGTTTCATGGGAGGAAGTTCACCTTAATATACATGAAAGATATATAAAATTGTTCAAATGATCAAGGGGTGGGGCATGGTCACAGTGAGTAGACAATCACTCAACAAATGAGGGAATACTGAATTCCCAACCTGGCAAGCTCTGCCACATTCTCCAAGGGAGCAGCAACAGTCCCCCAAGTGCAGGGGCAGTGTCTGGCAAGGGAGATATTCCACTGACGGGTTCTTGTTATTGATAACTAACCTTACGAGTCTTTGCTCTTGTAATTGAAACTTAGCCTACTATTACAGGGTGCCTAAGTGTTCCCACCTGAAAGCCTCCTTGTGGCTCAAATGTGTCCTCTCTCCAAGCCAAATTCAGCATATGAATGCAATATCTTCCCCCCAGTGTAGGACATGACTCCTGGGGATGAGCCTCTCTGGCAATGAGGGATTACTACCAAGTGCCAACTGGCAATATGACTGGAAAAAGACCTTGAATAAAAGGGGGAAAAGGTAAAAACAAATGAGTTCATGTGGCTAAGAGACTTCAAAAAGAGTCGGGAGGTCATCCCAGATGTAACGCTTACACACACCTCAGTAGGATCTCATAGAACACCAAAGTGGCTATCACCATTCATCTGTTGATGTATATTTGAGTGACTAATGCTGCTTTGAACATTGGTGCACATATATCTGTTCTTGTTTCTGCTTTCAACTCTTCTGGGTATATACCCAGCAGTGGGAATGCTGTATCATATGGCATTTCTATAGCTAGCTTCCTGGGGAACTGCCAAATTGTCCACAATGGCTGCAACATTCTACATTCCCACCAGCAGTGGATAAGTGTTCCCATTCCTCCATATATTCTCCAACACTTGTAGTCCTCTATTTGTGTGTGTGTGTGTGTGTGTTTGTATTTTTTATTTTTAAAAAAACAATTTCTCTCACCTTACATTTAGCCACCAGTCTAAGGGGTATAAGATGATATCTCATTGTGGTTTTGATTTGCATTTCCCTAATAGCTAATGATGTTGAGCATCTGTTCATGTGTTTTTTAGCCATTTGTATTTCTTCTTTAGAGAAGTGTCTATTCAAATCACTTGCCCACTTTTTAAAAGGGTTGTTTGTCTTTTTCTTTTTGAAGTGCAGGATTTTTTTTATATATATGCTGATATTAGGCCTCTATCAGATGTATGGTAATCAAATATTTTCTCCTATTGAGTAAGCTGCCTTTTCTATTTCTTAACAAACTCCTTTGAGATGCAAAAATTTGTAATTTTGAAGAGGTCCCATTTATGTATTTTACTTTAATTGCTCATGCTTTGAGTGTAAAGGTCACAAAATCATTTCCTAATTCATAACTTGTAGATCATCCCTACATTATATTGTAAGGTCTTTATGGTCTTGACTCTTATATTTAGATTTTTGAGCCATCTTGATTTAATTTTTGTATAAAGTGTGAGGTACTGTTTCCCTCTCAATCTTTTGAATATGGATGTCCATTTCTCCTAGCACCATTTCTTCCTCACCATTTGAAGAGGCCATTCTCTCCTATTTGATTGGGCTTGGTGGCCTTGTCCAATATCACTTGACTAAATATGTGGGGATCTATATCAGAACTCTCAATAGATTCCATTGGTTGGTATGACTATCCTTGTGCCAATACCATGCAATTTTTACCACTGTTGCCTTTTAGTATATTTTAAGGTCAGGCAGTATGATTCTTCCAATTTCATTTTTCTATTTCAGTATGTCTTTGGCTATTCAGGGCCCCTTGCCCTTCCAAATAAATTTCATAGTCAGCCTTTCCATTTCAATTAAAAAATGATGTTATAATTTTTATTGTGATTACATTAAAACTGTAAGTCATTTTGGGTAAGATAGACATCTTTATGATGTTTAGTCTTCCTATCCATGAACAGAGAATAGTCTTCCATTTATTTAGACCTTTGATTTCTTTTAACAAGCTGTGTGGTTTTCTGCATATAAGGCATTTAGATCTTTAGTTAAAATTTATCCTGTGTTTGATTCAGTTGCTATTTTAAATGGGATTTTTAAAATTTCCTCCTTAGATTGTTCATTATTGGTGTGCAGAAATGCTACTTATTTTTGCACATTAATCATATAGCCTGCCACTTAACTGAACTTGTTTAAGAGCTCTAGAAGCTTTTTTGTATTTTTCTCAGGGATTTTGAGGTATACAATCATGTCATCTGCAAATAGTGAAATTTATGCTTCTTCCTTTGCAATTTGGATGATTTTTATATCTTTTTTTTCCTAAGTGCTCAAGCAAGTACTTCTAACCCAGTGTTATATAAGGGCAGTGGCAGTGCACATCCTTATTTTGTTCCAGATCTTAGAGGGAAATATTTTAGGATTCCATCATTGAATATGATGTTAGCTGTGGGTTTTTCATATATACCCTTTACAATGTTGAGGAAATATCCTTCTAATTCTTCTCTTTTGTACTGTTTTTATACTGAAAGAGTGCTGTATTTTGTGAAATGATTTTTCTGCAACTATAAAGATGATCATGTGAATTTTTTCTTTCTATCTGTTTATGTGGTGATTATATTGATTGATATTCTTATGTGAACCATCTTTGCATACTAGGGATGCAACCCATTTGGTAAAATTGTTTAATTTGTTTGATGTTTTGTTGAATATGATTAGCAAGTATTTGTTGAGGATTTTAGCATCTAGGCTCATTAGAGAGATTGGTCTATAGTTTCCTTTCTTGTGGTATCTTTGTTTGGCTTTGATATTAGGGTGATGTTGCATAATAGAATGAGTTAGGCAATGTTCCCTCCACTTCTATTTTTTGGAGGGGTTTAAGCAGGATTGATGTTAGTTTTTTCCATAATGTTTGGTAGAATTCATCTGTGAAGCTATGTGGTACTGTATTCTTCTTAGTTGGGAGTTGTTTGCTTGTTTATTAAATCTCATTATTTGTGATCAATCTGTTTAATGAGCAATTTCTTCTTTCATCAATGTAGGCTCCTTGTGTGTGTCTAGGAATTTTTTCATTTCCTCTAAATTATCCATTTCCCTGGCATGCATTTTTTTCAAGGTATCCTCATATGATACTCTTTATTTCTGTGCAGTCAGTGGTGATATCCCCTTTACTCATTTCTTATTTTATGTTTTTACAACTATTCTCTTTTTTCTTTTTTTTTTTCTAGCTAAGGTTTTGTCAACTTTATTAATCTTCTCAAAAAAAAAAACGCCTTTTGGTTTTGTTTATTTCTTCTAGTGCTTTCTTATTTTCAATTTCATTTAACCCTGCTCCAATCTTTGTTATTTCCTTCTTTCTATTTGCTTTGGGGTTTGTTTGTTGTTCTTTTCCTAATTTCTTCAGGTGTGCAGTTAGGTCTTTGATTTTAGCTCTTTATTCTATTTTAATACAGGCATCTATGGCTATGAATTTCCTTCTCTGCACAGCTTTTGCTGCATCCCATAAATTTTGATACTTTTTGTTGTCATTTTCATTCATTTCAAGGTATTTTTTGTTTATTTCTTTTGCAATTTCTTCCTTGACCCACAGATTGTCTAAGAGAGTATTGTTTAACTTCCATATCTTTGTGCCTAATCTAATTCTCTGCCTCCAATTGATTCATTCCATTTTGGCCAGAGAAATTATTCATATAATTTCAGCCTTTCTGAATTCATTGACTGCTGTTCTGTGGCCTAGCATCATTCCTGGAGAATGATCCCTGGGCACTCAAGAAGATTGTATAACCCACTGTGTTGGGGTGTAATATTCTGTATATGTATATTAGGTCCAGAGTTTCTAATGTGTAATTCAAGATCTCTCTTTCTTTATTGATTCTCTCTTGAGATGTTCTCTCTAATGGTGATAATGGTGTAGTAAAGTCCCCCACTATAATTGTAGAGGCATCTATTTCTTCACTTCATTTTTTCAGTGTTTGCCTCATGTATATTGAGCTGCCCTCATTAGCTGCATAAATGGTTATGATTGTTCTTTCTTCTTGATAGATTACCCCTTTTATTAATATATAGTGTCTTTTTTTCTATCTTACAATATTTTTCACTTAAATTCTATTTTGCCTGATATTAGTATAGCTACTCCTGCCATTTTTTCAGTTGTATGCTTGTAAAATTGTTTCCCAAAGATTCACTTCCAGCCTCCTCATGTTCCTTAGTCTAAGAAGGATTTCTGGTAGACAGCTCATAGATAGGGCATATTTTCTTATCCATTCTGCTAATCTTTGTCTCTTGATTGGAGAGTTTAATCCCTTAACATTCAATTTTATTACTGTCAAGCAATTACTTACACTAGCCATAGTTTCTTTAGTTTTATGTATGTTACATGTTGTTTTTATTTCTCTTTTTATCTTTTTATTTTTTTCACTCTCCTCCAACTCTCTCTCTCCTATTTTTTCCTTTCCACCTGCAGAACTCCCTTTCATATTTTTTGAAAGGCAGGTTTCTTATTGTCAAGCTCTCTTATTTTCTGTTTATCTGCAAAAATTTTGAACTCTCCCTCATTTTTGAATGCCAGCCCTGATGAATAGAGTATTCTTGGCTGGAAGTTTTTTCTTTTAGTACCTTAACTATATTATACCACTGCCTTCTTGCCTCCATGATTTCAGATGAGAAATCACCTTCTTCTTGTGAGGCTTCCATTGTATGTAATCGATCTCCTTTTTCTTACTGCTTTCAGTGTTCTTTCTTGTCTTGAGCATTGGACAATTTGACAAGTCTTGAGGTAGATTTGTTAGGGTTTATACTACTTGTGGTTTGTGGTATTTTCTGGACATATACATCCATGTCTCTTATTAGAGTTGGGAAATTTCCAGCTATTATTTCCTGCAATACTCCTTCTTCCCACTTTTTTCCCTCTTCTCCCCCTGGGATGCCTATAATGCTTATGTTTGTTCATTTAGTGTTGTCATTCAAATCCATGAGTCCCTGCTATATTTTCCCCATGTTCTGCATCACCATCTCTGTTTTAGTTTGTTCATTTGACTGGTCTATGTCTTCCTGTTTCTTATTATGGCTCAAATTTTTTGTTGATGATTTCTTGATGGGTTTATTTGATTTGTTAGCTTCTTTCTATTCTAGGGTTTTATTTTGTTGATATTATTGTGTGTGTTGTAAGTTTTCATTTTACGACTTTGCCTTCTTATTCTATTTCCTTGTTTTCTCTATGTTTCCTTAAAAATTAGGACTAGAGAAAAGGAAAGAAATAAGAAGAGAAAAGATTACCAGTAATAATAACAATAAAAGGCAGAAGAGGTACTGTACAAGAACTTGGAGAATAAATAACTACAGGAAGTACAGGGAATAAGGAAAAAAGTAGAATAGAAACAATGAAATGAGAAAGAAAATAGAGAAAGTGTATAGAATGAAGTAAAAGGCTGGAATGATGAGAAAAAAGGAAAAGAGGAAAGGAAAAGAAAAATAAAGTTACAAAAGAAATAAAACAGGGAAAATCAGAGATAGAGAGAGAAAGAAAAACATGACAAATTGAAGACCAGACAAAAAGAGGTGAATGAAAGAAAAATAACAGAAAACAGAAGATAGAAAAATGAAGGAAAGAAAAGAAATAAGGTAGATAGAAATAACTGGTAAAAGAAAAAAAGGGAAATGAAGAAAGGGGATACACAGCAAAACAAGCAACAAGACAGCAATGACTATTGGAAAAAAAGAGAGAGAGAAGAAAAAACAAAACAAGGAAAAACAGTCTTCTGTATTACCCCCCTATGGAGCTTCTCAGGCTGTTGGTGTCCATCAATCAAACACCCTACATCAGGGTAACTGAATAACTGAAAAAAAGAATAAAAGGAACTTTAAAAAAAAATAACAAGAGATCCAAGAAGAGCTAATACAAAAGGAATTTCTATATGTTCCCTGGGTGCTTGATAACCCAATGGATCACTCTCTGGATCACTTCTCTAAGAAGAGCCAGGAATCAAACCAGGTACCTTTTATATGCAAGGTGGGAGTTCCTCCACCAAACTAAATTCTCTCCTTATTTTAGCTAGACTTCAGAAAGTTATCTGCCAGCTTTCCCTTGGGCAGATTAGATTCCAAACAGTTTGCCAGAGGCTCTGCTGATTAGATATCTGTACCTGTCCCACCTCTAATCTAATTCCCTAATTCTTCTCTTTACTTGGGCAGCTGGGCATGTCATCTTGCCTGAGGAGATCACCCTTCCCCTTTCCCCGTCTGGTCCGAGTCCCTTCTGAGATTCAAAGCAGGCTCAGCTGGTAAAACTTACAAAGAAAGCACTCTCTACCCTCCCAGACCCATCTTCCTTCCAGGGACTGCCTCCTCCCACTCCCTTGGGAGAAGCAAGCCAGTGGTTCCACCTAGGCTACTTGCTCTGAGGGTGAGGTATATATGCCTTTTCTAGCCACAGGGATGAACAACTATTTTCCTTTGACTTCTTTATATTTCCAGTACCCACCTAGGTGACTCAGAGCACCTTCCCATTCTATATTTATCCAAAGCCTCTCCTTTAGTTAGGTCCCTGCCTTCTCTCTGCTGTGTGTGTGTGTGTGTGTGTGTGTGTGTGTGTGTGAGAGAGAGAGAGAGAGAGAGAGAGAGAGAGAGAGAGAGAGAGAGAGAG